>JADKLZ010048037.1:0-10132 GCA_021533235.1 Biomphalaria straminea | reverse complement strand
CCCCCCCCCCATCTATGCGATACGGCCAGGCTAATTATTATTAAGTGGACTCTAAATACTTGTTTCGTAATAAGTGTCCAGCAAAATGCAGATAAATCTCGTATTTTTTTGTTTTCTTGCTGCTCCAGTGCTCCGTTGATACAAAATCAACGTTTTGACTAAGACGATGGCATGTGAAGAACTTTCTTACATCCTTAGCCCTTTTTAAACTAGTGGACGTGTTTCAGCTGCTGTTTCATCGAGCGCTAACACCGACCGCAACTCCGCAAGACGTGAGTAGGCCTACATATACCAAGATGACTGCACTCTTCACTCTTGTTCAAAGAAACTTTCATATTTATCACATCGAAAGACACGAGAAGGCTGACACATTTGCCAAGTGTGGGAGAACACACAATTAAACATTGCACTATATCCAGGAGAAATGAAGACACTAATAGTGATTAGTGAATACAATAAACGAGAAATGGACAAGCTCTCATCCGAATTACAAGAAAGACGACTCTTAATAGGCCTATTATAAGCTATTCCGACAAAATCACTGTCTAGTCTTTCGCATCAGAACCGGACACAACAGAATGTGACAACATATATAAGATTATGGAGTTTGTGGAGTTTGACCAGCGAATGCTGATGACCATGTCCTTCAAAACTGCATTCTTAATCAAGAAAATCAATAAGGGAATCAATAAAACACTGGCACCAAAACAGCCATATAGAAACAAAACTATACCTATGGATAGCTCCCTCATTTGGAAACCACTAGGACCTACACTAAGTTCATCTCGTTTATACAACATGACCCCTCAGAAGCAGTTACTAGGCCTTATATTTTACTTTATTTATATCTGGAATATATCTTCTGACATAAAGTAAATGTATATTCTATGAATCGGAAAGTATGCAATAAGCCATTGACCAGTCAACATATAAGCTAATAGAATTATGGAACTGGAGGCAATGTAAATGTCCTCCTCTGTTAAAGAGGCTTAGACAAGAAAAAAAAAAGAGGCATCATCTTAAATTGGTAGGCTACATGTCAGCAGCTTATGATTTACGAATGGAAATCATCTAATTTGAAGGTCTTTCATGCAAGATTCAAGAGTAAACGTCAGTCAGTTAACAAAATTATAATTACACAAGCCTAATGGAGAAATGGATATTATTCTCTTTGCCGCAGATGATGTAAAGGTCACCTGTTACAGTGGCACAGTGACCAGCACAACGACCAATTGCCTTTACTTTTCCTCAACTAATGTCAGGTACCCATTAGAGCTGGGTGGATTCAGAGGCGCCCACCACATATCCGAAATAAAAAATACCAGTCTTCACCAGGATTCGAACCAGGAACTCCCGGTTCGGATTCAACCGCTTTACCGCCACCGCGCCTCCTCCTCTTTCTTATATGATTTAATTTTGCCTAACTAATAGCAAAAAAGAAATGCATTGTTTAGTTGTCGACTATCTGCAAGCAATGTTAGAGAAATGAAGTCGTATTTAAAAAGACCATCAGAACTGATCTCGTTAGTTTTAGAAGCGTGTAACTCCGTGAGGAGGATTGCAGTAGCGTCACTAGGGTCGATGTCACCCGATGCGATCGGCTCAGGCTGTTACCCTTTCATCTTCACTCCTTTCTAATTTCTCAATGAGAACTGTAGAATATTTGTAGTACACAAATAACAAAGTAGTGTTTAAGAGGGAAGACATATTAGGAACTCCATTTATTACGTAAACACCAGCGGTGCTGCACTGACGCGCTAGTGTGCAAATGTACATATAATACTATTATGTTACATCTCTCTTCTTTAATTTAGAAACTCTATTTTTCAGAATAACTAACAAACTCTAAACTAGTTAACTAAAAAGTCAATTCACAAATCAAGTTCACAGATCAAGTCTCTTAGGATTTTTAACTACTCTGCCTGAGCGTGTTACGTAAGGTTCATGAGGTCTAGAGGTGTTAGAAGAATCAGTGTGTAGTGGCGGAGTAGTTCTGTAATCTAATAGCGACAGAAATTTGTCTTCGCTTTTCTTCCACAGTTTCTTCACTGTCTGAATAGCTCTTTCAGCCTCGCCATTTGAACTCTGAAAATGAGGGCTCGACATTTCATGCTCTATTCCGTATGACTTACAGAAATTCAGGAATTCTCTAGAAGGGAACTGTGGCCCGCTGTCTGATCTTAGTCTTCTAGGTATTCCATGGCATGCGAATATACTCTTCATTGCTTCGATGACATCTGATGTAGTTTCCTGTGACAGTTCTTTGACATCAATAAACTTTGAGAAGTAGTCAACTAGAAGCACATACTTTTCCCCCTCAAAGTTAAATAGATCACATCCAACCATGCTATATGGAAGGTCTGGTGTCTTGGTAGGCATTAGCGGTTCTGACACATTTTGATTCTGATGTTCAGCACACCTGCTACAATCCCTAACTGTCACTTCAATGTCTGCATTCATGCCTGGCCAAAACATGACTTCTCTGGCTCGCTGCTTACACTTCACTATTCCTAAGTGAGTCTTGTGAATCAGATTCAGCATGTATTTACGTAAGCTTGGAGGCATGACAATTCTCAGACCTTTGTATATGATACCATCTGAAGTTGATAACTGGTCTCTTGAATCCCAGTATGGCCTGACTTCAATTGGAGTCTCGCTTCTTGTGTCTGGCCAACCAGTCATTATTACTTCCCGAAGCATTGAAAGTTCCTTGCTTGTACATTCTTGAATTTCACTGTATTTCGTATCACTTACAGAGATCATATGCACTGAATCATCTGTAGATTCACATGTCTGTGTAATAGTTCGTTGTAGTGGTCCTAAGCATTCTGCAGTGTCACCACTCAAAATGTTCTCTTGGCAAATGTCTACTACTTCAAACCTTGTTTTCATCTCTCGGGTATTATTCTTCAAAGGTAGCACCACTGCTCCTAAAGTCTTAATAAGATGATTAGTGTAAGACTTGAGTGACTTTGCTGAATAACCAAGTTTTACTTTGTCTTTGAGCTTTTCAAACTCTGACTTGACAAGAATGTTACATCTTGCTCCAGTGTCGATTCGGAAAACCAATGTCTTTCCATGTACGACCAGTTTTACAGTCCACTTGTCTTCAATGACATTGATGTTCTCAACTTTACCCTTCTTAGACTGCTACTTGCAGTGCTAATAGGTACAATATTTTCATCACTGTGGCTGTCATCTTCTACGTTGCGTCTTTTTCTGCACATTTGATACCAGTGGTTTTTCTTCTTGCAGAAATTGCATGTGGTTCCTATTGCTGGACATTTTCCTTTTTCATGGTTCTTGCCGCATTTACTACATAATATAGGTCTATCTGAGTTGTCTTTAGACTTCTGCTTGAGTACATTGTGCGACTGTCTCTTGATAGCTAGAACTTCTTGGCCCCTAAACATTTTCACTTGGCTTTGCGACATCTCATATTGTTGTCCTATTTCTATAGCCTTGCTAAGGGTCAACTTCTGTCCCTGATCAAGTAGTCTTAATTGTACCTTTTCGTGTATGACTCCACTAATGATTAAATCAATTAGCATATCATCTGGGTTGTCATACTCACAGTCCATAATGAGAAGCTTTAGGTCTTTAACAAAGTTATCAAAACTTTCTCCTTCTTCCTGCTTTCTCTGATGTGCTCTAAATCTAGACACTCTTTTATTTTGTCTTGGCCTTATGTAGTCTTCTATTTTCTTTAATAGCGATTGCGGATCTCCCTCTTCACTATCTGTAATATTTAGAGTTTTGTAAACTTCACGGCCTTGTTGACCTATCCACATTCCCAGCCATCCGGCTTTTTGTTTACTATCGGCACCAGCTAACGGTCCTTTGAAACAAAAGCTCACCTGCTGTTGGAATCTTAAAAACTCTTGATACAGATCTTTAGCATTCCAATTCAAGATTGGTTGCTCAAAATAAAAAGAAGCCATTATTAGATTAATAAAAACCTTTGTCTGGACAGCTTTTTAAGTTTACATCTGACACCATGTAAAATATTTGTAGTACACAAATAACAAGATGTTACAAGTGTCATCCTAAATGTTGAAGCATGTACTAAATGTTTCAAGCTAAATCAACGGTACATCTGTGAGTTTTGACTTCATTTCAACCTTTAATTTAACATAGGAGAACGATAGCATGTAAAACAAAATATTTGATCACCGACCAGCGAAGTAAAGTCCCCTTTCAGAACTTGTAAACTATGGGGCAGATGATGGTCAACTGTTTCCATGACCCACGGTGAACGAAGGTGACATGTGGCCAGCACAACGACAAACCGCTTTATTTTCCCCAGCTGTTATCAGGCACCTATTAAATCTGGGTGTACTCAGAGATGCCCTTAAGATCCCGAAAGTAAACCAGTGAAACAAAACTTTCTTTTCCGTTTTCACTTCAAGTATAAAAGATGACAGTATAGAGGGAGTTCTTATGGTCCGACAGCTACGCTGGGCAGGGCACGTATCCCGGGAGACGAACGTATGCCAAAGGCTGTCTTTTTTGGTGAGCTAAAAGGTGGTCGACGTAACAGAGGCGCTCCACGGAAACGCTTCAAAGATCAGCTTAGGCGTCAACTTTCCTTGGCTGACATAGAAGAGAGCACCTGGCTGCATGCGGCCTCAGAACGAGACAGCTGGAGGTCACTCACGAAGGCCGCGGGATACACATTTGAGACCAAAAGAAAATCTAAATCGACCACCTGCGATCAATGGTTTTGCTTGCCCTGGATGTGGCAAAATATGTAGGTCACAGCTGGGGCTGCGAAGCCACCTGAAATACTGTATTCCTCACTAATCTTCGGACTCGAAGACGAGCCTTCTATATAAAAGATGAGAAATACAGAGACTCCTCAGCGGAGCATCTTGTGACCTTGATCACATGACAAATGAGTTTGATGATTACAAGATGAGAGTTGTCTGTCGTGAACTTTTTTTCCTATAAAACTAACTAGTCGACCGGCGGCATATCATACGCCGCTATTTTCCAAGGCAGGCCTTAGGCACTGCAACATATGTGACCACAGTGGGTATCGCACTTTCTTTGGACCCGTGCTTATTTTTAGGTGTATAAATTATTAAATTGAACCATTTTATAAAACATAACAGATTTCCCGCGTTCTCTTGATTTACCAGGAGCCACCTGGAAATCTCCTGAAATGTTATTAAATGCTATGCCGCCGGTCGAAAAAGTCCTGGAAATTTCCGGACATTATTAAAATCTTTTTAAAGTAAAAAAAAAAATGCTATGCTATTTTGTGAATGAAAATAGTGCGGATTTGGATATATTATTTCCCATTCACAACTTGTGGCGCCATGGGATCTTCCCAATTGCTTGATATAAGTAAAGCGAATGCTTGAATTCATGAATGAAAAATACTATGAATGGAGTAAAAAAAAAAAAAAAAAATACTGCAAATTGACCTTAATTTACGCGATATTAAGAATATAGCTGCACTCATGTAACAATGGTTTAGAAAAACAAATTTGAATGTTAATTTGATTAAATGGACTATAATTAGTAGGCTATGTTCATGTTCAAAATCATAAAACTATATTTGCGAAGAGTAGTTCTATAATCTTCTTAGAGTTGAATTCAAGTTTTACTATTTAGATCTAGATCTAGATCTACCAATCTAGGAATAGAGAGATGAGTTACCTTTCGTAATCATGTCTAATGAACGAATTTGCGTAATTAAAGTACTTTCTAAAGTGAAACCTGAAAGTATACTCTATCTGTGTATTGTTGTTCTAGTTTCAATAGTCTAACGACACAATAATCTGGAAATACTTTTAATAATATGACAATAATCTGAGAAGAAGAGAATTATGTAAACACCACTTTCATTCACAAAATAGTGCGCATTGGGATGCACCAACTTCTATTCACACCGCATGCGTGCGCCATGGGATTTTCCCTTACTTATTTATCTCTTGAACCTTTGAACTTTGAGGAGAAGAGAATTATAAAAACCACATTCATTCACAAAATAGCGTTGCGCCGCATGCTATGCTATTTTGTGAATGAAATAGTGCGGATTGGGTCCATTCACACCGTGGTGCGTACGCCAGGGGATCTTACCTATTTACTCGTTGTTGTTGTCTGACCTAATTCTTTGTGGATTATATATATAGATTAGATTCATTGGCCTCTGATTCTGTCCTGGATTAAAAAAACAAAAAAACAATAACATATTTTTCTCATTCTAAAGACGTGGGAGGTAGAACTATATAATAATGAATACGTCTATAAATAAACTGACAGTTATCTCCATTGTTTTTGTCTCATTATGTTTACATGGAAAAACAAATAAAGTTGAAAGTATATGAAAAAACAGCAATATCAATAAATAAATAAATTATATATATATATATATATATATATAAACTAGCAAGATATGACCCGAGTCCTGCGGGCCTTTGTTTTCGTATCACTGATCTAGACTCTAGTGAATTGACTTACTTGACTTAATCCTGTATACTCACTCCCAGGGGAGCATAGGGCCGCAACCACACCTCTCCACCGAACTCGGTTCTGAGCAGCTTTCTTCATCTGCTCCCATGTCATTCCAGTACCCTCAGCTTCACTGTGACTGACTTCTTCCAGGTTTGCTTGGGTCTGCCCACTTTCCTCTTTCCTTGTGGATTCCAGTCAAGAGCCTGCCTTGCAACATTGGTAGCTGGTTTTCGCAGGGTGTGTCCTATCCAGATCCATTTTCGTTTGGTAATGTCTTTTGCTATGGGCTTTTGTCTCTTTTTTTTCCACAAATCGGTAGTGGTTATATTGTCTGGCCATCTAATTCCTAATATCCGGCGTAGGCATCTGTTAACAAAAGTTTGGAGCTTTTCCATATTTCTTTTAGTGACTCTCCAAGTTTCTGAACCGTAAAGGAGAACAGACTTAACGTTAGTATTATAGATTCTTATCTTGTTAGGTAGAGATACTGCCTTGGAGCGCCAGATTGTTTGAAGAGTTGAGAAGGCAAACCTAGCTTTATTTATTCGAATTAGTATATCATCATCAGCTCCACCATCTTTGCTAACTCTGCTTCCGAGATAGGTGAAGTGGACTGTATCAAGGATTGGGTTTAGATCTAAAACAATGTCAAACACGGCGACTTTCATTTTATCTTATCTTATGTATTTGTGTTTTTCACATTTGTTCCTTTCACATTTGTAAAGATTTTGCCACGTAAGTATATATATATGATTCTCTTCTTCCCTCAACAGTTTGGATGAGAAGAAGAAGAAGTAAAGGAAAGACCACTCTCTTATTTCTGCGGATAGTCTACTAGAAAACAAGGAGTGGGGGTGGGCGGGAGAACAAGTGTTCACAAAATTGCAGAGCCGGACCGTTGTGATTAATATGCATGACTAGATGCATGACTCGTAGGACGTAATCATCTTCTTTTTTTGAAGTAATGTCTGTATTATATAAGATAGATAATGGAAATCAAAACTGTTTGACCAATCTTGATAAAATTTGGCATAAATGTTTTTTAAGCGGGACGAAGTCCTGCATATTTAGCCGTACCTGTGAATACTGAAGCATTATTTTCTCTTGGTAAATTATTTAATTATTGACTTTTTTAAAAATTGATTTATGTCTTGTCTATGAATGAATAATTGTGCAGAATTTTAACTTGATCCGAGAATGGATATGGGAGAAATAACGTGTACAAACTTTTTACCAGACAGACAGAGTTGATATAAGCTTTGTAAGCGATAGCAATCAGTCTATCAGTTAGAAACATTTACATTGAATTCTACGTTATAAAAACATAGCCGCCATTCAAAATCAATTAACATTACCAAATAGAAAACAGTTTTCCAGACTTTAAAAAACACGTTTTTTTCCATGGTTATTTTTTGTTTTTAGATTTCTAAACCGAAAAACTTGAATTTTTAGTTGGCAACATAATTAAATCATTAATAGTCCACAGGCAAACTCTCATACAATGCAAGACTACACTCCCGTGTGACATGCCCAGGCCTCTGACACTGTGTTCATGTGATTTATTGGTAATTATTTAGTGGGAAGCGTGGTCGAGATGCTAAGTGCGGCTTGAGCTTGGCTTGCTTGGCTACCTAGAAGGGGGCTCGAGGTTCGACACCCGACTCGGGCAGAGTTGTGATTACTGAGCGGCCAAAGGCAGCACGCGAAACCAACTCCTAGATACCCCCTCCCCCCACTGGTCCACAAATGAGATTGGACCAAAGCGCTCTGAGCATACTGTAAGCATGAAAGTAGCGCTATATAAAAGCTATAATAATAATTGGTATTTCTGTGCAATACATATCAAATGATACACATATTTACAATACAACAGGTCGCGATGTGATTTCGTAGATTCACTAGAACATATACATTATGTCGTCTCTAGATGAAGCTTTCTGTAAACAAGGGAACGTGACAAATTAGTTTTTGTTTAGGCCTACATGATACATGATAAATGCTAACGAAGTCCTTCTGTTAAATCTTGGTATAGTCAAAGCCCTCAATAAATAAACGGTTGGGCCTACTCAACGTCGAAACAAGAAAATATTTACCAAAAAATACTTTGTTAAAAACAAAGCATAGTTGTATCAATTAGTTTGAATCAGTATGTAGGCCCTAATTAAATTTGAAATGGATTGGGGGGGCGACCTGCATTCGAATTCATGTCTCTAGCCAACTCAAGCAGACATTGTTACCACTCTGCTGGTGAAGTTCTTATGAACATAGAAGATTACATAGTTATAAAAGCTATTATAGTATTTTATGTTTGGGTTCACTAAGACTTAGACTCATTTGAGCAATGAGTTTTGACTGCAATAACTATATAAAAAGACAAAAAACGCATTGTTGTATCTGTGTCTAAAATAATATTAATATACATGTTACGACACAAGACTCTTTCGAAATGATAACACACTCAGGGTTTTATCTACAAATACTTTAATAAGAAATCGTGTTCTCAAAACAAAACCATTTTCCTCTCGTCTCTTGTCAGTTTCTGTCTACTTCCTCTTTTTAACCTCTCTTCCTTTCATAACACAAATTCGCACCTATTCATTCGCACCATGGTGCGCTACTACCGTAACAATACATTAAAAGTATTACTATAGCTTAAATTGTACTAATTGTTATCTATATAAACATAATTACATATGACTTATTTCTAGTAACAGTCGAAGAATAGGCGCAAAGTCTCTTTTAATTAAGATCGATAAAAAGAGATTTATAGAAAATTGAATATATAATCTATATAAATAGTCTTTGGTATATTAATTAATCATTTATTTATTATATATTGACTAATGAAAGCTATGTTGTTAAACAAATATAAATGATTCTTTACATACTGTCCAGTAAGTGTAAAAAGAATTTAAATCTACATATTAGCGTCTGTTGCTTCGAGTTTCTGCACAGAAGAGTAAACAATGTAGGGGAGATCATTCGTTTCCGGTACGAGAACTTTTGAAAACTTTCGATTTCTGAGATACATAGGAAACAATAAAAAGATGTGATAAGCTTATATCAGTTCATTAAGTTTATAAGTATCAAGCTTCATGTTAGTAAACTAAACATTTATTTTTTAATTTGAACTCTATTGTGTGTTAATAAATGAAGTACAGGATGTATTCTCTCTATTTATAAGCTCAAATTAGAAAGTTAAATTACATGTAAGCCCTACTCTTTTTTGAAAGGATGAGATCGATTGGTTCTTTATAAAAATTAAACTCCCCGGCATATAAAGGGTAATGGATGATTTAACTTGTAAAAATACTAAGATTCATTGTACCCTTTAGACATTTTTTACACAAACACATCTATATAATATTTCTCAAAGTAAATAGGTCAGACGGAAAACAAGCAACATGCAACAAGTAATCTATTTTTAGCTCCATTAATCATTTTTTTAACGCATTGGCTTTACTTATTTTATAATGCGAAAAATTAGAACCATATTTAAAACTCGAATTATTTATGTATTTAATAGTCAAAGAGAAAGTTTTCTAGAGCGCAAATACTCTATAATTCTTTAGAAAAAAAAAATCCATTCACTTGCAAAAGACCTTTAATACGAATATTTGTGAACAATTGTGGTGGAAAAAAAAAAGCATTAGCAAGGTTAGAGAGACAA
>JADKLZ010047951.1:0-11599 GCA_021533235.1 Biomphalaria straminea | reverse complement strand
TGTATGTATGTATGTATGTATCGAATAGAAATCAAAACCGCGTGATCGATTTTCATTAAACTTGGCAGAAATGTTCCTTGGGTACCAACTTAGGCCGTAGTGTATGTATTTTAGCCCTAAAACAAACGTAAGACCCTTAAAAAAAATAAAGTTCACCAAGTCTATTACAACTATACTATTTTATGGATCTAGGCCATAGCTTCTTGATGAGACAAGATAAATAGGTCACACGCATGCGCACAGATGACAATGACTAGGTCTAGCTAGAGCCTAGGTCTAAATGAGTTCTCATTCAAGAAAACTTTTTTTTTTTACTTTTACACACAAACACACATATAAGTGTCTATTCATTTCATTATTTAATGAAAATTAATCTTCAAATTTGAATTAAAAAAACTTTTTGTACATAAAATCGTTCGCTCTAAATGTAAAAGGCTTCGTTCGTCTTGACATATTTTTCGGTAACTTACGGCACTATTAGACCTACATCTACATGTGTCGCGCAGTGGTACAAAGGAAATGAACATCATAGGTCATAATTATAATATCGCGCATTATAAATGCATATTATTAAAGTTATAAACTATTTACATAATACAATTTACTTTTTATTGTATTTTTTTCATAACATTTAAGCCTACAACTACCGATTCGGTTTAATTTTAAGTCGTTATTTTTAATTTACTTTTTTTTCTTTCAGATTTACTTACTTATGCGCATTTAGACCTGATAACAATGTACGAAACACGGTTATTGTATCTAGATCTAGGTCAAATCTAAAATGCTAATGTGTCACACAAGTTTTTATTTATTGACTAGATTGCTGTGGCATTCAAATTGTTAGGATTCAAGAGCTATACAAAATTAAACTAACAATATTACATAAACAATTACATTCACGCGATAGATTTGCTTTTAAAATATAGGCTAGATCTATTGTATTGTTGTTGTTTTTTTTGTCGCCTACACGGCTAACACGCGTATTGAGGTCACGAACTTAGTGTAGTGATACCTCTTGACAACATTAATTTACATACGTGTTAACAACATTTCTTTCCATGCATCATCACGCACTTGACAAAACGTGAATGTTGTTGACCTACATACTGATTTAGATTTAGATCGAGGTCAATACAAGCTTAAAGAATTTAGTTATAGATTACTAAGGCATTCAATTTTCTTTTTAAAATCAATATCTTTATCTAAACAGAATTAAATTAACAATGTTATATTAACAGTTGCATTCATGCGTTTGCTTAAATTATAAACTATATTTTATCGCGGTTTCTTTTTTTTTTTGTCACCAAGGAGACGCGTCAAGGGGTCATGAACTTACATAGCTACGCAAAAATAAAAACAGATGTTGACCTTTCAACAATAAATTGAATAATTAAGCTCTATTTTGCGTTATTTTTTTATTTAAATTAATGAGAATTCAATATAGCATACTCTCTTATATACATGACTATACTTTTAATTAACAATAACTATTTTAAAATTAGATCTAAAAGCTTTCATTTAATTGATGACCTAGGTCTAATAAACTACTTTCTTCTCATTTGGAGGCTGGAACTCTTATATTTCTAAAGATATGGGAAAAAAAAGTGCCACCAGAATGGAAACTCAAACTCTCAAAGAAAGGCAATCTTAGTTCCTGCTCTAACTATCGAGGGATAACACTACTGTCCATTCCAGGGAAAGTGTTTAATCGCATTCTGTTAAGCTGAATGAAAAATGCTGTAGACCCACATCTCCGTGACTAACAAGCCGGCTTTCGAAATGGAGAGATCATGTACAGATCAGATAGCAACACTACGTATAATTTTGGAACAGTCCATGGAATGGAACTCCCCTCTCTACGTCAGTTTTATGGACTATGAGAAGGCATTAGACAGTGTGGACAGATAGACCCTCTGTAGACTTTTGAGACACCGTGGAGTGCCTGACAAAATTAATAACATCATCAAGAAGTCATATGAAGGGATGACTTGCAGAGTATAATAGTGCATGGTAGAAAACTGACAAAGGCATTTGAAGTCCAAACAGGAGTGAGACAAGGCTTTTTACTCTCTTCCTTTTTATTTCTACTAGACATAGATTGGATCATGAAGACAGTAACTGACCAGAAGCAGAACGGTATACAGTTGACACTGTGGCAACAGTTAGATGACCTCCACTTTGCAGACGACTTAGCTCTTCTTTCTCACACACAGCAGTGGATGAATTGATTTATTTTTTAAATTATCATCTTTTTTGTTCACGTCATTATTGGACTAAATGCATGCTATTTGTAGAAAGAAAAACCCGAGCAAAGCCGGGTAAAATTTAGCTAGTATATATATATATATATATATGTGTGTGTGTGTGTGAGTGTATATTACACATATTTTTACTTGCTTTTCATTTCTTTTTTTAGATCCTAAATTGTTTTTTTTTCTTTTTTTTTTCAGCTTGCGTGGCAAGACAGTGAGCCAGTCACCACCACAGTTTCTCTCTTACTCCAGCAGACTCACCGCTATCGAGACACCAACGCAAGCACACTGGCATTTTTCTTTCATGCGCCCTCCCCATCTCCCCAGTTGGCAAGTGCAGAGTCCCCCATTTGTCACCAGGCAAAGAGATCAGCAGCCATGAACAACTTCTGCCAAGACTTTAATGGACGAGTTCAGGGTAGGCTCTTAGCAAAAGTACAGTAAGAGTTTCCTACTAGTCTAGGTGTCATTACTTATTCTAATTTTATATGTATGTATGTATGTATTCCAAGGCATTATTGAACAAGAATGACCAAACAGTTAATTGCAACACAGGACACACATGCATAGAATCAGACTCTATCTCTGCTTGGCAGTTCATAACAAACAACATAGAACATAAATAATAATAATAATAATCTTTTTTATCCATAAGAAAATTTGTCGTACAATTTGTGCATTACACCAAAAAGAAAACAACAACATTATAACTATAGAAAACAAAATATTTATTCAAACCAGACTCACTCATATTTTACATGCAAAAATCTAATCTTATATCAGATAGTTTCTATTTAATGATTTGATTGCCAAGGGAACAAAATGAAATTTTGTGTCTTGTCTTTGCTATCTGTGTTTTGCATCTCTTTTGTAATGGTAAAATCACAAATTTCTGACCCAAAGTGTGATTTTTACCAATATCTTTAGAAGTTCACCTTATTGTTTCAGTAATTTGGGATCCTGAGTGGGTTCCTGATCCCGAACTTCTCTCAGACGTCTTGTTTAGCCTTGGCATGATCTTCAGTGTCAGCCGATTCTCATTTATCATGCCAGCCAATGAATCTCTGGGAACAATGCTTGTCTCATTCAGGTATGAAATTACAACTTTACAATGATTGTGAGTATAAAGCATGTACATTTATTATATTAACTATAAAAGCAATACAAAATCAATGAAGTATATATTAATATCTGATTGCTATTCTATTATATTTTAATACAAATTAGTTTTTTATTATAAAATTTGTTCTGTCATCAGACGAACTTTAGTGGACATTGCTAAAATCATGGGCATGTTTATCCTTGTCCTGATGGCCTTTACTTGCGGCATGGCAGCCTTATACTCACCTAGTAGATGCCAGAATGACTTCTTTAGTAGGTTAGTCAGTTAATTGATAGTCAGTTAAGTTGAATGATTTTAATTACATATGAATGTAACAGCAGCGAGTGTAAGTGTGTTTTCTTCAAGTTCGTAGGAAATAAGTTTGTGCTCATCTTATACAATTTTTTTTACACTAATAGGTTTATTCAGTTGATACTTTTGCTAATAACATACAAGACAAACTTGTTAATAGATTCACATCCATACCATATAAGACTGTTGAACACTTGTTTATATCACTATTCATAATATTAGTTTATGGCTTATGGAGATAGGCTATGAGGCTAATATGTTTGCTTCTTATATGGTTTTATAAGGAAGAGAGGGCTATATTGTTGAAACATTTCGCTATTGGTCTAATCTTATTTGTGGACCTTAAAGGGAATGTGTAAGTAGGAGATGGTTTCTACGCTTCCTTTATGCCCTTAGAAAACACAACTCAGCTTGAGTTTGGATTCAGACTTGAACTCACTTGATAGGTATCCCATCAACTTCACCTCCCTTAGCATTTGTTCTGTTTGTAAGAAGACATTGTGTTAGCTGCAATGCTTGTCTTCATCACTTTTTCGTCATTTATTGTAAATCACAATAAAAGTAAAACAGGTGAACATGTGCTTTTTTTTTTCAGCTTCACTGATACGTTGTCCACTTTAACATGGAGTGTGTTTGGCCTGGGAAACATTGATGCCCCTAGAATGAAGGACGACTCTGCAGAACATGAGCATCCAGTATCTACATTGACAAACAATCCACAGAGGTGAATTATAGCTCTATACTTCTCTAGCTCTGTACTGCTCTAGCTTTGTGCTGAGGGGATCTGGTGGCTGAGCGGTAAAGCTTTTGGATTCCAAACAGAGAGATCCCAGGTTCAAATCTTGCTGAAGATTTGGTTTTTTGAATTTCAGAATTTTGATGACTCCTAAGTCCAATGGATACCTGATTTTAGTTGGGGGAAAGTAAAGGCATTTGTGCTGGCCCTATAACACCTGATTAACCATTGTCCATAGAAACAGAACATTAGATCAAATTGGTATTTCTAAATCTGTCACTATAAGAGTCGATAAATTTATTTATATTAATGTAACAATTGATGAAAATGTTGACACATTTTTTTTATGTTTTTGTTTAGGTCTCATAGTACAGCCACAGTGGGCATCTACTTATATGGTCTCTTCATCTTCTGTACAAATGTGGTGCTTCTGAATCTTCTGATTGCTGTCATGTCCAACACATTCCAGGAAGTTCAGGTCTGTATGTGTATTCAAAGCTCTGGTGTTCTTAAATACTTTCCAGGAAGCTCTGGTATTGTAGCACCCCACATGCACTATCCTGAACTAAACTTACCATACAAAACATGACAATTAAATGTTTACTACAGAAACCTCTGACTGCTGTAATTATTATTATAGCTTTTCTATAGCGCTACTTTCATGCTTATAGAATGCTCAGAGCGCCTTACTCCAATCTCATTTGTGGACCAGTGGGGGGTATCTAGGAGTTGGTTTCCCGTGCTGCCTTTGGGCGCTCAGTAAACACAACTCTGCCCGAGTCGGGTGTCGAACCTCGAGCCCCCTTCTAGGTAGTCAAGCAAGCCAAGCTCAAGCCGCACTTAGCCTCTTGACCACGCTTCCCACAAATCTCAATTAGAATTTAGTGAGATAGAAAGTATGTGATGTGTGACAAAGAGGCTAAACATTTTATGTTTCTATCTATGAGGCTTAGATTTGAATCTCAACTTGAGTTGAGTTATGTTTGCTAATCGCCTAACAGCAGCACAGACATCTTCTTCTAGATCCCATCTCATGCACAGGTCCTCAAAAGAGAATGGACCATAGGGCACTGAGCATGCTATAACAAGTTGTCCTATACAAAAAAATTATTAAAAAAAACAAAGTAATAAATATATTTTTTGATGACACGCATTTGAAAGAAAAAATTACCATTCAATTTTAAAGCTCTTTATTTTAGAAATAAATAATATAGACACATGTTTTTTAAATTTTCATTATAAAAAAAGTAAACTAAAAAATCATAGATCTAGAGTTGAAATGTTTTTGTTTAAATTTCAAGCCAAAATTATTCTGCTTTAACTACATATAGGTACATGAGGTTTAGTTTTATTTATGAATGTAAACAAATTTCTTTAGCATCTGTATCAGAAATATTCTTGGTTTCACATACATGAACATCAGGATCAAAAAGATTAGAAATTGGATTGTTACAGCAATTGGACCATAAGATAATATGCTATCTGCTGTCAAAAAAATGCAAATTAAAATTCTATGGCCATATAAGAAGGTCTTAAGGGCTCACAAAGACCTTCCCTCAGATAAATATCCAAGGCAAAAGACAGAGATGAATGGAGAAAGATGGTCGGCAAATCTTGTGTGGTTCCCCAACAGCCCAGCAGACTCAGGGAAAGGTGAAGGTTAATAAATTTCTCTTTAGATAAAGAGTTGTTTCAGTAAGCAGAGGGGACACAATGTATTGAAATTTAAATTCTATAAAATACAGACCTAAGACTTGTCCAGGATGGCTGCCTGGTCATGCAGTATGCGTGCTGCACTGTCTTTTGGAGTTATCAACAGTCCCAGATTCAAACCCTGTCCACTCCCATCCCCTGTAGTCCTGCAGAGGTATGGACTAGGAAGTAAATTATCTTCATTTGTAAGGAACATACAAAACATGGAAAACATTTTACATCCTGCAATGAGCTCACTACAGAGATCAGTTCCAGTCAGCCCAGTCCTAGCCTTAGAGCGCATTACCTTATCATGTTGGAAATTGCATCAATTTACTTTTATTTTTACAGGATGAAAGAGATATTGAATGGAAGTTTGCCCGCACAGAACTGTGGTTGACATTTGTTGAGCCTGGAAACCCTGTGCCCCCACCTTTCAACATTATCCCAAGCCCACGGTTTATCTGGAAGTGTATCATGTGGATGCTGAGGAGGTCAAAGTTCAGGCATCTCTTATCGCATGAGGGGAAGAAAGTTCGCTATGTAGCCGTCCAGGTAAGAGAGAGAGAGTTATTGTTCTTACTTTACATTTATATGAAAACAAAATTATAATTTTAAATCAACCTAATATTTTTAAAACATATTTTTAGTTTAGACATTGGTTTAAAAAAATGCTAGAACACTCATTAAAATGTGATTAACTCCAAATAAGTAATATATTAGAAATGTCATATATATCATATATATAAATGGCACCTGTGTATTATTGGTTCTATATGTCTCTAATGCATATTTAATTTTATGATTTGGATCTTTATCCTAGTTTTTTATTTATTCTAATGCTCAAATTATGATCTTTGTTGCTCAGTTTTATTCATCCTTTCTCTCTGGACTTTAAAATGTTTGAATGTTCTATTTTTTATTTCAGATTTTTTCTCTTTAAATCTTCATAGCAAGCACGTTTTTAAAATACTCTCTTTTGACAAGCTTAAAAAAAATTTAATTAATTTTTGGCTCAAGCAAATTTATTACCCGTATCTCTACACCAATAAAGTGATGTGTATGATTTCACTTCGAACTTTCGTTTTCACCTTTTGAAAGAAAGTATGCATATTTAACCATATTTAACAGCTCAGAAAAAATTTTCCATAATTTATAGGCACATCAAATCGTCTAATTTTGTATTCTGCTACAAAATTTTTATGTAAAAAGTCTTTAACCAAAAATGCTCTTTTTAGTAAAAAAAAATGTCTATATATTTACCGCAAATCTTTCTGCAATAGTTAGGCTAACATTAATATTCCAATTACAACATATTCTAAAAAAATATTAATTTCTCTTTTTGTATACATGCTTTGCACTTTTGTCATGAAATGCGTTGAACTACTGGCCAGCGTTTGGAATCCTATTATTCAATAGAAATGATCTCTTGCTATATTTCAAATATCTCACATTGACGCTGAATATATAAGTTTTGGAATTATTTAACATTAAAGTGTACTTGGTTCCATAAGTAATTTGTATGCCTTGATGCGTAGTAATAGATAGTTTTGCTGGCTAGCTAAGGCTTCTGGCTTTACCTGCCTGGTCATGTGGTAAACACTTTGGACTCGTCTCAGTGGTCCCAGGCTCAAATCCTACCTACTGCCATCCCAGTATGTCTTTTTCTTCAATTTGTATGGGACTTATGGTAAATGTAAACATATAATCCAATCATTTAGAATTCAAAGAATGTTTGATAATTTACCCTGATAAAGATTAATCAGTCAAAAAGAAATCAGGACAAGCTGCTTGAATTTGTTGCATCAATACTGTCTTATTTATCATTTGTATCTGTCACAAACTTTTTTTGGTTTTGCCAGCATCAACACTTTAAGTCTCTATCTGCATAGTCACCTTCATTAATGACATATTAAGCAATCAATTATTTTTCAGTTTTTAGTTCACTTTTTACAAAATGTTTATTTTTTAAAGACATTTATTTCATTGCTTTGCTTTTCACATTTAATTTCCATTTTTTTTCTTCTAACAAAGTCTGTCACTAACAACCTTCACCATTTTGTTTTTTTTTATTTTTTTTAACCTCCCTTACACTCTAACCCTTTATCCCCTTCCATGTCACTATAACCTTCCCTAACCACCGCATGGACACCTACACTAACAATTCTGGCTGGACCCCCTACGCTCACTTGCACACATACCCCCACATGCACTGGCGACAGACTGGCAGTAACTTTGAGCTGCAAGACATGAGCGAGGATAAAAGTGAGTCTTCCATCGATGGTCGGCACACACGCAATGTGAGTACTTTTGTTGCATCATATTGTATTGTGTCCATAGTCAACATGAGAACTGCTATCCAAAAACTTCAAAAGTCCTAACACCTCTTATATAATCATTTAGATACCTCCAATTAAATTCATCATGAGACTCCCCTCCCTTATTTGCATTAACATCACATTCACATTTTAGCTATTGAGTGGTAAAGTGCCTGACTGGGGATCCTGGGTTTGAATCCTGATGAAGACTGATATATAATAGAATATGCATCCTCAGTTTGAGACCCCTCAACTCAAGAAAACATTAAGAAACTAGAACAGACACAAAATAGAGCAGTGAGATGCATAACAAATCAATATTCACATTTGACTAGAGTAACACCTTTGGTAAAATCACTAAATTTAGAAAGCCTTCAGCACAGAAGACTCAAAAGTAAAGTAGCAATTATACATAAAACACTTAACCATAATCTTCAAATTCAAAAACAAAATTTAATAAAATACTCAGAAAGACACAAAGAAAAAGGCACATTCCTCGTCCCATATGCTAGGACAAATTTGTACAAAAGCTCCTTCTACCCTAGCGCTATTAGAGCATGGAATGGATTGCCTGAGCTAGCCAGGAAAACCAGTGACTTGGCAGAATTTAAGTCATTGGTTAATATGCATGACTGAATGCATGACGTGTAGGACCTAATCATCTTCTTTTTTGAAGTAACGTCTGTATTGTTAAAGATAAGATATTTAATTTTCTGATCTTTAAGGTACCTCTGAGCCCACCCAGCTTTGATGGGTACCTGAGTTGGGGAAAAGAAAAGGTGTTAGGTCGCTGTGCTGGCAATATGACACCCTCAAATCCATTAAGCATTAAGGATTTATTAAGATAAATTTATACAAATTGAAAAAAACAACAACATTAAACTAAAAGGCTATTTAATTTTGATTAAATCGATATTAGAAATTTGCTTTTGCCCTTTGGGACACCTACACTTAGAAAACATTAAGAAGCTAAAACAGATGCTAAGTAGAGCAGTGAGATTTATAACTAATGAAAATTTACATTTGATTTGAGTAACAACATTAGAAAAGTCTTTAAATTTAGAAAACCTTCAGGATATAAGAGTAAAAAGTAAAGTAGCAATTATATGTAAAATGACAAACCTTAATTTACAAACACAAAACACAACCTAATAAAATACTCTGAAGGCCACAAAAATAAAATACACATTTCTTATTCCATATTGTAGGACAAACTCATACAAGTGCTCCTTCTTCCCCGGGCTGCCCCAATCAGTGAGGAAAACTAATGACTTGGTAGAGTTTAAGTTTCTAATTAACATAAAAGTAAAGGTCACCTGTTTTTTGTGGCACAGCCAAAGAGGGTGTCATGTGGCTAGTACAACAACAAACCGACTTTACTTTTACCCAAATGGGAGCTGGTCCCGAACATAAAAACCCCAGTCTTTATCAGGATTCAAACCTGGGACCCCAGTTCAGAAGCACTTTACCACTCTGCCATTGCATCTCCCTAATTAACATGTATGACTAGATAGGCACATGGATATCTGTAGGACTTCATTATTAAACATTTCAAATTTTTAAGATAAGATCATCTTGAAACTTAAACTTTCAAATTTTATTTTATTATAGCTGAGGACTAACATTATTTATTACCATATGTAACTCATTATATATCAAACTACAAATTTAAAAGTATCAAAACCTATTCCCATCCCTTCCCAAACCATCAGCATTCTGATGTTAAAACATCAGTGAACAAAAATGTACTATGAATGCAATATGTTGTGTGTGTGTTAACAGCTTCATGAGTAGTTGACCTTTCACACTTAGACAAGATAATTTCCTCACTCTTATTTTTAACTCATATTCTTTTAAACTTTGCTTCTTTTGACTTATTTTTATCTCCTTTTCACCCGTTTGAATCCTCTCCCATTTCCTCATTAGACTTTGACTTTTGTTTCTTATATTTCAATTATGTTTTTGTTTGTTATAAAAGACATCTTGACTATGTAAGTTACGAAGATTAATTGACCTGGACTAATTTTTTCTAGGATGCACAATCCTTTTAAATCACTGAACACCAAAAACAAATTTAATTTTTCTGTTTTTTTAATTTAGCATCATATAGGAGTGGACATACAATAGTTAAAGCTATAGTGTTAATGTAATAGGCTTACTGTTAAGCTATTTTTTTTAAATGAAAATTAATATTTTAAAATGCTTTATAGTAGTAGTTAGATTTTTACCCTCAAGCGCTCATAAATACAAAATTGTAAAAGTTTTTTTTTTATATTTTTAAACTAATTACCAAAAAAAAGTCACTAGCGCAGGGTACTTTCTATTTTTTATTTTATTATCTCAATTTTCTTTAAGAACAAGAGCAACCATCAATGTGACTAAACACTTTGTGACACTAAATCGGCTTTTATTTCAGGATGTGATGTGCTTATTAGTTCGTCGTTACGTCCGGCATGTTGAACGGATGAAAATTGAAGGAGAAGATGGAGAAAAAAGTAAGATTTTTGAAATTGTATGCTTATGGGATTGTTTTACACTGAATAGTAAGTCATGTAATAAATCACATATATTACAATAAATCAATGCTAACTGTGCCATGGCCTAATATCATCTAAAGTTCTCACTTGTGATTCAATAAATGAAAAAAATAGAATTGAATACATCTTGGTAACTCCTTGACTCTGATATGTTTGTTTTGTTGTTTGTAAAATGTTTTATATGTTTTGGAAATTCCTTCAGAGTTGAAGATAGTTATTTCCTAGTCCAAACCTCCTGCAGGACGGCGGGGGATGGGAGCAGGCAGGGTTTGAACCCGAGACCATCGGTAAATCGATACGACAGTCCAGCGTGCAAACCGCTCGACCAGGCAGCCACCTGGGGTTTTTTATTTCTTGTGTGGAAGTTGTTAACATATCAGTACAAAAATAGCTTCTAGTTTTTACATAAATGAGTTTATTAAAAAAAAAAGATAATTCAATTTCTGTAGCAGAATAATATTGAACTATTTTTTTTTAAAAAGAAAAAAAAAATTCATAAAATGTTGTAAAATGTTTTACATAATTTGGAGGCTCCTTCAGAGTTGAAGATAACTTACTTCCTAGTTTGAATCTCCAGCAGGACAATGGGGGGATGGCAGGGTTTGAAGCTTGAACCATCAACAAGTCTGAACGACCATCCAGTGCACGTA
>JADKLZ010047892.1:0-11349 GCA_021533235.1 Biomphalaria straminea | reverse complement strand
ACAGACGGGGGAGTATTGGTGTGTGTAGTCAGCCGACACAAATCGCCCCAGGCCAGACGAGCGGTCAAGCGTGACGAGTTACTACGGTCAGCTGAGACGCGTCTCAACAAGAAGGTTCGGAAAAGATGGCGGCGTAAACAGAGCTCAGTAGCGTCCCGAGAATTATAGTCATCTGACCACCTAGAAAAGTCGAGGGGCGTTCTGTCAGGTTCGAGAAGGCCAGCAGGGATTCTATATAAAGAACGAAGTTGTCGCAGTCAAGATGGTCGAGAAGGTTCAGAGCACGGTCGACTACAGCACAGTTCAGCGGTGTGGTTCTGTACGGAGCATTACGACGGTACAGTGCGGAGTACTTTCAAGTACAGTTGAGACGGCTGGCGTCTTGATCTTGATCTATGATCGAGTCCGACACAACGAGCCCAAGTGTGTAAAGTCAGTCCTGAACTGTTGAACCCAGTGCAAGCCCGGAAAGAGACGGAGAGACCAGTGCAAGAACTGATACGGCGATACGGTGATAACGGAGAGCTATTTGTACAGTCTTATGTTACGTGCTGCCAATAGTACAATATTGGCTGTTATTTATTGGACATTAAACCTTTACGTTATTTTGGAGACCTGAGTTGTCAAGTTCTTTAAGTTGGTGGTGTATGGTACATTTTGAGGGAATCAGGTATGAATGTACATTTTATTTTGTTTCAATGTTTTGTTTTGGTGTAATGCACAAATTGTAAGACAAATTTCCACACGGACAATAAATATTATTATTATGATAAAAGAACGAGTATTCTTTCTCTGGCGCAGCCAGGGTCGAGTTTCGTTAAAGGGAGACAAAATTCATCGTATTCCCTTTATCAGTTTCCACTGAGGAATTTTCTGGTGATGTGGCAGGTCTGCAGCAGTACCGCCCTCTGACAGGCAACGAGAGTGTTCCTAGGAATGCCCAGAGCATAGAAGGTATCTGTGAGGTCAGTTGTTATTATCCCCTCGGTTGATATGACAATGGGGTATATTGTTATTTTAGATAACTTCCATAAACGCTTAGGTTCACATACTTTCGCTGTTTTTCCAGCTCAGTTTTTCTTAAGTTTTGAGATCTTTTTTATCGATAAGCAACAGATCAGGGCGATTAAAATCTACCGTTTTGTCGGTCAAAATAGGCCTATCCCAGTACAGCAGGTGATCAGTAGACTCGAGAACCTCTTGTGGTGAGTATTTGTAATAAGGAGGAGTATCCTTCCCGATCAAATTGTGCGTCAAAGCCAAGTGCTGGTGTATTAGCTTTGCAACTTGGTTATGGCGACCTAGGTAGGCAAATTCCGATAGGGCAGGACATCCTGCCATAATGTGTTCAATGGACTCACCCGCATTTCAACATTTTCGGCATTTGTCGACAACATTGAGTTTTAGGATATGCTTTTCGTAATTTTTTGTCCTAATTACTCTGTCTTGTATAGCTGTAACAAAGCTTTCTGTTTCAGGATAGAGATGGCCTGCCTTGAGCCATGCTAAGGAAGCAGCCTTGTCGATTTTGTCCCCATGTAATAAAGCCGGGAATTTCCAATGGAGTGTTTTTTTCAGTGGGGTCGCATCGGAGACGTATTTGCGTAAGAAGGAAACTAGTTCGTTTCTGGAGGCGTGCAGTTTTGATCGTATTTTTGATACTTGCGTCTTACACAGTTTGAAGATGTTCTGCAATCCACGGCCTCCATCTTTCCTGGGTAGGTATAACCTTATGGTGGAGGACTTGGGGTGCAAGCATCGGAATTTGGTTAACAATTTCCTCGTCAGCCTGTCAATGTCATGTAGGTCGGTGTCAGTCCATTTGACGATGCCGGAAGTGTAGAGGAGCACTGGGACGGCCCAGCTATTTATTGCGCTGATAAGGTTACTGCCAGACAGTTTGGTGTTGAGGATCTTATTAAGCCTATGCCTATATTTATCAAGGAAGTCCTCTTTTAATTTTTTATGGTTTATCTTGGCATTCTGATTTATTCCAAGATACTTATAAAGAGATGCAGAGTTTAACTCCTCGATGCCTTCAAATGCAATGTTGGTGTTCGCTGCCTTGCCCTTTTTGATGCTTATGATGCCACATTTGTCCAGGCCAAAAGACATACAGATATCGTCACTGAAGCATTTTACCGTTTTGATTAACTTGTGTAATTTTTTCTCGGTTTCTGCATATAGCTTTAGATCATCCATGTATAATAAGTGGGACACATATTTTGTACATTTAGTGTCAACCCTAAAACCGTTTGTAGAGTCTTGGAGCAGTGCAGCTAGAGGGTTAATCGCTAGGCAGAACCAGAGTGGGGATAGAGAGTCACCTTGATATATACCTCTTTTTATGTGCACAGAACCTAGTTTATCTTGATTAAGGTGCAGGTTTATCTTCCAATTATCCATACATATTTTCAATAGTTGTATTATTCTTGGATTGATTCTATGAATGTCCAGTGTTTTTAAGAGCCAATTATGCGGAACAGAGTCGAAAGCTTTTTTGTAGTCGATGTAGAACATGTGTAAATTTCTTTTTCTTTTATTCGCTTGGTGCAATACAATGCCATCAATAGTTAGCTGTAATTTACAGCCCATAGACTCTTCAATGCAAACTTGTTGTTCCTCTGCTAGTAGCTTATTGGTAGAACAAAATTTGTACATTTTACTTTTTAAAAGCGAGGTTAGTAGTTTATACACAACTGACAGACAAGTGATAGGGCGATAGTTTGATGGTTGACTCGGATCACCTTTTTTGGAGAGGAGAGATGTTCTCCCTTCAGTGAGGTCTAAAAGCATTGAGGATGGTTCCAACAGTAACTCACTAAAGCTTGATGTTAGTGGTGCATGTAAGGCTGTAAGTTTCTTCAGCCAAAAATTGTGTATGTTGTCCGGCCCAGGAGCAGTCCAGTTGTGTGTTTTTGAGGTGACAGGCGCCCGAGGCGGCATAGTCTGTTGGCGCCCCCCCCCCTATTAGTATGCGTAATCTATATTTGCATAAAAAAACAGCAATCAATAAATGAAAAAAAATATTTTAAACAAAGTTAATGAAAAATCTGTAGCAACATTAGCCATTTCTTATAGAACTACTTTTCGTGATCTTGCACTAGCAAAGTTGTCAACGACATCATTAAAATTAACTGTTTCGACCAGCTCTTTTCTATGCTTAGCTATTCCAAGTCTGACAGACGCTCCTGACCCATTGAAGCTCTCAAATATGTTAAAATGATTTTTAGTTTACTAAAAGAACGCTCACAGCTAGCAACTGACTCAGAGATTGTCAGCATAATTAGCAAAGCAATTCGCACGTTTTGAAATATGTCATTGCCATATGAAATAATAAAAAAAAAATCTGGCCGGGTTTTCAGCAACATACTGCAGTCACTGATTTCTACGAACAGTTCAGTTCCATCGATATCAGTTTTATAAAAGTCAGTCAGCGTAGCACAGTGCTGTTGAATATCATCAGAGGTATCATTAGCAAACAATTTGCTGAATAGAAATCCAAACTTTTCATCTAACGTCTTCAGACGACCAAATCGTGTTGTCATCTCCTGGATTAGTCTATCAATATTTGATTTCATAATGCGAGTTATTTCTTCAACCGCACCGAGTCCTGCATCACGAGCATTTTCACCAGGCATCTGTTTTCGACGTTTAATTCTTCCTTCTATTCTTATTCCCAATTTTCACATAGAACATTATAACACTGAGACAGTCAGCTATAGGAAGGTTGTCTGCTTGCAACTGTTCAACAATAACATTTTCTAGTGTTGCTGCATCTTTTGCATGAAGCTGTATTACTGGTTTGTTGATGAAAACAGCTCGTACATCAATGACATCATTGAACAAGCGATTTGCCATTTATTTCATCATACAAACTGGAAAAAGTAACACAGTTTGTCATAAACCTGTCATCATCCAACAGGTGTCTTGGTTCAAGAAGAAACCCAAAGTATCCATTTTTTCCAGCCTTTGTAATATGTAATCCCCATATGAAATCTGCCCATCACTTCTGTCGCAACACGTTTGAATTGCAGTTCTATAGACAGTCCTACATTAGAACTCAACTTCCCTTAAAGTCTTTTCTTTCTTCTGGTTGTTTTGATTACAGGGAATCCATAGTATTCACTACCTTCTTTTGTATCTTCGTTGGATTGGGTGATCAGCTTCGTCCGTTTCTCATCAGTTTTCAGAAAGCATGAATGAGTTTCAATTTATGTTTATGTTTTGTGCGAAAGAAAAAGGATTCAAGATATGCAGAGATGGAAAGGATATATATATATATATCTTGCTGCCCGAGTATAGATATACTCCAACAAACATCACAACCGCTGATGAGTAGAAGACTCAGGGACATTAATCCAACTGATCCAAAACTTTTTGAAACCATCAGTAACTGAAAATGCAGAGACATTACTCAACGAAAGACAGATGAAAAGCAAATTAAAAGACTGCCTAAAGATTACTCAGTCAGAGAGAAAGTGACAGTTCGTCTAGGACAAACATGGCAAAAGTAGTTGTCATTAAAAAAAAATCCTCACCCAGATCTTACATCATAAACAAACTATGGGAAAACATACAGAAGAAATCAACGCTTTTTGAACAAGAGTTTAAATGAAGATATCTCTGGGTACTATGATACCGATAAAGGCAACGAACAGTAAACTGTTAGAACAAAAGAAACAGAATCTGTTGTGCCAGTCAAGACAACCAGAAGCGGTCGAATTGGTAAAGTTCCTAGTAGATATCAGTCTTAAGAACTATAAAAGGAAGGATGTGATAATACATTAATAAAAGGAAAGATCTCTGGGATTAATTTTGGAAAAAAAGTTAAACTAAGTCATGTACAGTTCCAAAAAAGGTGACAATTGTTGGATCTATCTCAGCAGAAAGAAAGCTGCCAGGTTGAGAGAGTGATTATCACAGTTCAGAAATATTGCTTTTGGATTTATGCCTAACAGACATATCCACAGGCCAGACAGACGGCCACTCATTGTGACTGCGTTATTAAAGGTTTAACCAATGCGTCACGCTGTTTTGTATCCCCACCTTGGTCAACCCGAATAATGGGCAATTCTAGCATTATAAAGAATGACTATTGGATATGTTATACTGGAATTCATTGTATATCATACAGTTTCATTCGTGGCCTAAAGCGGCCTCAAGGGGTGGCAAGTTGGGCAGCCGCCCAAGGCCCCGCGCTTAAGGGGGGCCCCGCTATAGTAGATTTTAATGTCACAAACTTGATCACCACACAGTTTCCTAATAAAATCCGATTGGATGTCGATGTTAATATACGAAATAAAATATTCGGATTGATTGCTTCCGCCTATATGTTTTTTCCTAATAGGCCATGACCATGGGAGTAATTTTTAAACTTTTTTGAATTTGAAAGAATTTTCTTTATGCAGAATAAATACAATGCAGTATATATATATTAATTACTTAGCGTGGGCAATAGTAAGCCAACAATGGCTACGAAATGTTCTATGTTTTGTAACGAAATAAGGAAGGCCCACAGCGTTTAAGCGGACACACTGTCTAGTTACTGTTACGGCGTTAGTGACGAATTAGCCGGTTAGCGTGATGTGGTTGTGATGTTATCGTTGGCTTGTCTTCAGGCCGCACTGGAGTCAACTGTAATTACTCTGCAGGCGTTTGCGTGTTATTGTCCGGGTGTATTTCGATGCAGTTAACTAGCCAATACTGACACGAAAACAAGCAAACACATCTATTTTCCAAACCAGAACAGACTTGAGTAAAGCTGGTTAACAATTGAATACAATGTTTAATATCGAAATAGGCCACAGTCAAATGTCGAATAACTACTACTATGATAAACTATGTCTACACCCTACGAGCTCCTAGCGCTAACTGATTTTCTAAGTCTCTACCGCAACATATCCCAAACGTCACTAGTCCCGTTCACTATGCGTCTTCTATGGTGCGTCGCTAACTAACTATAATTATGAATTGAGTACCTAACAGATTCCTCCCCCCCCTAGAAAAAAAAATATGTCAATATTTTTCACTACTGTCAAGTCTTATTACAAGGGCATTTGCATCTCATTGGGGAAACAAAAAAACAACAACTTGAAATCTTGACTTGACAGGTGATCATAGGTTTCAAGTTCACAATGTTCATGGTTCATTTCAATGTTCATTCTTCATCACAAGGTACACAATTCACAATGTTCATAATTCCTTTCCATGATCACACTTCTCACTGTTCATAGTATACTGTTCATAGGGCATAGTGTAGGTCTCAAGGTCTTATGTTCTCCACTGGCAGTAATCTAATAAAAAATAGAACATTTCAAAAAAAATTATAGACCTTGCCTGTATATTTAAAAAAAAATATTTTCTTCTTACCACCCTTTTATCAGCTTTTGTCCATTTTTTCTTTTATACTCACCATTTTCCATAGACTTAACTTCTTTCAATGAGGTATGAAATGATTCACATACAAAACAAGTACATACTTACTTTATAATGCTTATTTATAATTTAATTATCTCCCTTTCTTACTAACTCAAATTGTCATGTTAATTAACAATATATTAATCAATCAAAGTAATATATACATAATATTTACATACTGAATCTCTGAGAGATAAATGTCAATTTAGACATTATATTACTGGTTATATAGTACAATAGGTACTTTTACAAAAAATTTTCACGACTTGAAAATTTTCAAACATCATATCTCATTCTAATTCTATGGAATGTCACCTCATAGAAAATCATATAATAATAATCATATATATATAATAACACTTTTCATAAATCAGCTTAACCTAACCATAGTTTCACATTCACTAAACTGCCTCTCAGTTTAACTTTATACCATTTCTTGACATGTCATTTTGTCTATTGTAAATTCTGTAATCTCTGTCTTTATATTCATTGTAATTGTTTCTACTCCGATTCATACTTTCACCATTTCTATCATAATATGAACTCACAATCTTCTGATTATCATGTACTTTATGCCAACACTCTCTAGCAAAATGTCCCAATTTATGACAATTAAAACAAGTCATGTTTCTTTTAGTATGTGCATAATTCCTTGGTCTACTGTGCTGATTAATGTTATTTCTGTTCATGTTTCTATTCAATAAATATGAGTATTTATTTTGCCATCTATCAATGTCTCTCAAAGTACATGTCCTAATACCTCTTATGTTACCTAACAACATATCTTGTGTTAGACTAGGTATTGCTACAGCATTACAGTACCCAGTAAAAAATGGTGTTTTTACAAAAATTCTGCATGCTTTAAATTCCTTAATACTGCCATCTAATAATCTAACTTTTTTCATATAACCCAAGTAACATTGTGGTTCTACAAATCTGGAATGTAAGGCAATTGTAGAGCAAGCTCTGTCTCTTATAAAGTTCAAGGACTTTCCATTCACTAAACCTTTAAATAATTTAAAATTATTTCTCTTCTCCTCAACCATGTTAATTTCTTCAAATACATTGCAATAATTTAATTGTTCAACCTCACTATCTTCATCACTGTAATCCCTATCATGTTTTTCATTTGCAAAATAAACTCTTCTTGTTTGATTCTGGTTTCTATGGTTATCATTGTGTTTATTACCATTTCTATTTTGATTTCTATCACTATATGAGTTCCTATCATCAGATCTATATTGTGTAGGTTTTTTACAATGGGAAGCTATATGACCCTTCTTATTACAATTGAAACAAGTTATTTCTTTATAGTAATTATCTCTAGGTTTTGAGCTTTCATTCCTATCTCTATTTTCAAATCTATCTCTACTTCTGCTTCTATCTCTACCTCTATCTATATTCTCTCTGGTGTATCCTATCAAATCAACTTTGTTTTTGTCTTTATCTCTATTAGAAACTGGTTTATCTGGATGTGCATTTTTATAGATTCTTATTATGTCTGTTACTTCATCTATAGTTTTAGGCTTTCTTTCTTTGATAAATGATTGAAGTTGAGAATCACATTTGTTAATAAAATTATCTAATAGGATAAAGTTTTTTAATCCCTCATAAGAATTTACTACATTTTCTAACTTTACCCATTTATTGAAATAATCTTTCTCCATATTAATGGTAGTTTGAGGTTCTACATCTAATGATGGTACATTATCAAAATATTTTTTCCTAAAAGTTGTAGCATTATGACCATATGCATTTAATAACTCTCTTTTTAAGACTTGGTAGCTATCATCAATATGAAGGTCATGGTTTTGACATATTGTTAGAGCTTGACCATGGACGAAATCTATCAGTATTTCAGACCATTCTTTTTCTGGCATATTAAATGTTGACATTTTTGCTTCATATCTTTTTAAGAAGTCTCCAATATCATCTTTCTGTTCATCAAAACTCTGTATTTTCCGTTTCAACCATGTTTGCGAATTAGGGTTGTCTCTTTGAGTGGTAGTATTATTCGAGTTATTTGTGTTTCCTTGAGTTGTCTGTGTATTTTGAGATGATGCTTGAGTTGTAGCTAGTGCTTGAGCTGCATCCAATCTCATTTTCTCCATTTTAGCTTCATGGTCTCTGGCTTTTTCTCTCTCTCTGTCTTGCCTTTCTTGATCCTCTTTTTGCTTCTCATATTCCTCTTTTCTGATCCTATCTTGACGTTCTTGTTCTTCCTTTCTAGTTTTCTCCTGTCTCTCTATTTCTTGTCTTTTTTCTTCTTTCTGTCTCTCCATTTCTATTTCTTGTCTTTTTTCTTCTTTTTGTCTCTCTATTTCTTCTTTCACCACCGATTGTACATATGCCGCTAAGTCCTTTCCTTTTAACTCCATTGCTTTTCCATCCTGCATGGCTGCTTCCTTAATCTCCTTAAGGTCTACATATGTTGATGAAGCCATTGTATTATATTTTTACCCGAATTAAGCTTAGGTTTAATATGTATTTACTTAGCCTTAGCCTATTGATTCAATTCTGGCTATACTTCAACTTATTTTTGATTTAAGTTTTTCCCAGTTTTATATAAGTTTTTTCACTGTTACTGTGTTAGCACTGCACTCGATACTTATATAACTTATATAAATGTTTACTTTTATTTCTGTATTAATAGATCACAATGATCCTACATGCTAGTCCAGATCATTTAGTTAAATGATAAAGGTCTAGAGTTACCACGAATTGAGTAATTGAGTCACTACTATTTAGATCTGATCTAGTACTATGACCAACACGAGTATGATTCAGTATGACCAATTTTCGATAAGACTGAATTCTGAATTAGATCTAGCCTTATTACACAAGTTTATGCTTATATGATTTCATTCAACCATACGAATATGTTATATGCCCATATATATTATGCATCAAATATATCTTTACCAAGATATAGATCTAGAATGCAAACTATTACCTTTTTTTCACTTTCTTAACATTAGAGTCTAGATATTCAAAGAATTTGCAATTTCACGTCAGGCGACTGACTCACTATGCCAGATTAGGCACTATTTTCATGGCAAAATCACATTTGATTTTAGCCGATCAAACTAAAATTATATTTTAGTTCAAATTCTTTACGAAATACTCCTACCTTCAGTTAAGTTAAAATTAACATATCTAATTAAATAATATAATTAAATAAAATAATATAATACACACAAATGAAATAAATAAATGAGACTACCTTCTATGGGAGGGGATAAAAATCTGACATATACTGATAACGAGGTACGTAACTCGGCAACAACGGATATGACGTATACACAACAAAACAAACGACACACCCTAAAACACTCAATATAGCTCTCTATCTAAATTACGTCTTTTCACAACTGTTTAAGGCTCCACCACCTGATTTTACTCAGGCTAACGTACGAGATTTAGACAGAATCTATTTCTAAGGGAAATCTAAACATATACTAATAAGAAAAAATGGACACTTAGCTTTTTTGTAGGTTTCAGTAAATCGACAGCAAATTCCACTGTAACTGTTTTTCTCGAGTTCTGACTCTATCTTCGGTACTGCCACTGGATACACTCTGTGTTGAGTATCCCACGTAATGCCCCAGATGCGCTGATGTGCCACAGCAAAATATTTCAGATTCTTCTACGACCGTTGACGATTACTTCCGTTGACTTGACTTGACGATTAATTGTGATGACTTGACGATTAATTCCGATGACTTGACGATTAATTCCGATGACTTGACTTGTGTAGTTGCTGACGAATAAACAGTTCTCCCGGCGATGAGTTGATGAGTTGATCCACGTAGACGACTACTGGTAATCAACAGTTTCTTGACGTCAACTGGAACTGGCGAATGAAGAAAAACGAATCTTCCGACGATGTCTTGATCTGGGCGATTTACGAATAACGGCTGAATAAAAACGACGACTTAAGCTTTGCTGACAAATGTTCACTTGAAGTTCCGCTGCTTCTCTGGTACTTAACGACGAATGATTACTCAAAGTTCCTTTGTTAGACCAGACTGTCTAAACTGTCCACTGAAGACTAGGTGAGAGTAAGGTCACCTTCAACGGTTTTCCGTTAGATGACTAACGATTTCAACGAAGTAACTCCGTACTCAAGAGTTTAGATCTAGATATGATCCAGATATGATCAACGACCCACTATCGATTAGTGGTACTATTATACTACTTTAAATATAACACTAACCTTCCCAAGGTTAACTGCAGCGACCGTTATTCTAGTGGCAACCGGTACGACGAATCTCTTGTAGGGTGAGACTAAACGAGTAGACGATGACGATCTAGTTAGCTGATATATCCGACAGCGGGCAAACTGTCCTTCTCATAACCGATGAGGTAAAACTTGATACGACTATGTGGCTCTTGTGACTGTCTTCTCAAACGACGATGACGAGAAAAAATGTAGATTCACCAACAATCTGTAACCCGTTATGATGGAACGGTTTCTCTGGTTTTAGGTCGATTCAGTAAACGAAGATCAGATGTTGATAGTACAAACGTTGCGTTGACTATACTAGATTTTACGATGATCACTGTCCCAACGAAGGTCTCAGGGTGACCTTAGTTAAAGGCTACGAGCCGTTGCACGTACGATTCAAACGACGACTATGTAGAACTGCGAAAAAGACTTACGAACAAAGTCACTCTGCGACGATGATGTTCCGATGAACCTCCTTATCTTCGAGTGCACGACCCTTACTTGAGTAGACGTTCGGCTCCTGGTTCAGCTTCTGGTTCGGTTCGGTTCTGGTTCGTTTCGGGGTCGCCACTGTGATGTTATCGTTGGCTTGTCTTCAGGCCGCACTGGAGTCAACTGTAATTACTCTGCAGGCGTTTGCGTGTTATTGTCCGGGCAGTTAACTAGCCAATACTGACACGAAAACAAGCAAACACATCTAT
>JADKLZ010047860.1:0-13338 GCA_021533235.1 Biomphalaria straminea | reverse complement strand
GTGGCCGGATTCTAACAGCAGCCATAGACTGCATTCTGTACCAAGAAGCACTCTGTGGCAAAAGTCTACAAATGAAGAATGTGATGGATGTTGTCGTGAAGACGGTGAACGTCATACGTGCACGGGGTCTCAAACACAGACAGTTTGTATTATTTATAGATGATTTAGAAACGGAATACGGAGAGTTGCTGTATCATATGGAAGTCAGATGGTTGAGTCGTGGAAAAGTGCTGCAGAGATTTTTTGAGCTGAGACGGGAATGTCAATGAAAGACAGAGACATAGGCTACTTGTGAGCCAATTCTTTTTGTCGGATCTTACTCTTTTACTGACTTCAAGCAACATCTCAATGCACTCAATTCACAACTACAGGGCACAAAGCAGCTGATTACCGTGATGTTTGACCGCATCAAATCATTCAGATGTAAGCTGACTTTGTGGGCCACTCATCTGACAGATGGAAACCTGGCTCATTTTTCTGCAGAGCATAACGGTTGAACCACAGCGCCGGAAAGATTACGTAGACATCTTCTCCAGGCTACTGAAGGGTTTTTAACACCGCTTTCAGCAATTCACTGCTCTCGAACCAGTTTTTCCTTGTTGCCACTCAGTTTGCAGTTGATGTGAAAAACGTTCCGAAGGAAGTCCAAATGGAACTACTGGACCTGCAGTGTGACACTGTTCTGAGGCAAAAATACGCTGATGTTGGCGTTCCAGATTTCTACCAGTTTCTTCCCAGAGAGAAATTTTACAAACTTTTCTGTGCAGCTGCTAGAATTCTAACGATGTTTGGGAGTACGAACGTCTGCGAACAGTTTTTCTCCAGAATGAAGGTTAACAATACAGCATTACGGTCACGACTGACTCATGAGCATCAGAGTGCAACCTTGCGGCTTGCCACTAGACGCAACTTCAGGCCTAACGTCGATTGTCTGGTCTCTGCCAAACTCTCTCAGCTGAGTGGACAGAAACATGAGGACGAGACATCTGCAGTACGTAGGCCTAGTAATTATTTTTTTTTAATTTTTTTTTTGTTTGAAACTACAGTTTCTGCTTTTTTATTAGTAACAGAGACAACGTCAACTTCAACTTATCGTAGAAAACTAAACTGCCTGTGGTTTTAATAAACTACACTAAATGTAACTAATATTTCTGCATTGACAGTAGTGTTCGTAAAATTTAATGAAAAAAAAAATATTTTCATGGTGCGGCCCGCTGACAGGTTATTACTTTCCAGTGCGGCCCACATGCTGATATGAGTTTGAGACCCCTGAGCTAGATCTATATATAAAGGCGATATTTACTTTTTAAAAAATATTTTCAATGTTTTTCTTGTGTTTTATTACCAATAAACAAAAAAAAAAGGAATTAACTATAGAGATGATATATTTATAACAGCTAGGTATAAGTAGGCTATATAAATTAATTAATTAATACAAATATCTATATGGTCTTATAAAAATATCCTATATAGTAATAATATAGGCGCCTATTGCAAAATTTTGTATTTTATATTATTCAAGCATTAAATTAATTCACCAATTAATTTACCAAAAATGTTTAATTTTTCTTTTTTTTTTTTTTTTTTTGAAAAAAAGTAATAATTTCGGTGCATTTCAAATTTCATAGGCATATAAGAATAATAATAGGCTTGTCTTCGAGTCCGAAGATTAGTGAGGAATACAGTGTTTCCCGTGGCTGTGCAGTCCCAGCTGTGACCTACATATTTTGCCACATCCAGGGCAAGCAAAACCATTGTCCGCAGGTGGTCGGTTTAGATTTTCTTTTCGTCGTCTGCGTTTGTCCTCGGCGGCAGACTTTCTTTTGGTCTCAAATGTGTATCCCGCGGCCTTTGTGAGTGACCTCCAGCTGTCTCGTTCCGACGCCGCATGCAGCCAGGTGCTCTCCTCTATGTCAGCCAAGGAAAGTTGACGCCTAAGTTGGTCTTTGAAGCGTTTCCGTGGGGCGCCTCTGTTCAAGGCCAACGGGAAATACAAGGCCCTAGCGCTGACGTCAGCGAGACCCCACGTCATCAATGGTCAGAGGCCATTGTTTTTCGCTTAGGCTAATCACTGCGTCACTGCGTGTAGTGTGTGCTGTGAAGTGTAGATCTACAAATGTTTCTTTTAAATCAACTAGAACTTCATAATGATAATGGATTACAATTATAGTCTAGGTAATAGTCTAGATCTACTAATGGCGAACAAATGTTGTATCGTTTTGTTAAGGATCTAGTTTTTATAGATCTAGAATTTAGATCTATGCTTCCCGATTGCCAAAGATGAGGCTAAGCCTTAGCCTTAGAAAGAAAAAATGGCCAGCGGTAAAAGATTTGCTAGATGATGTAGAAGGATTACGTACCATTAAAGGAGTGCTCTAAAGTAAGTTATTATTATTAACATATGTAGATCTAATATATTAGTATTATGAATAATTTATTGCCTATTATTAATTTATTATGCTTTTGATGATTTACATGATTATAAATCATTATTATAAAAAGTGGATAGTTTTATAGATCTAGATCTATAGGAATTTTTAATACTAGATCTACTTAATACTATGCGTCACTACTACTTAGGACTGTGTAAATTAAATCTATTAATTATTAATATAAAAACGATTCTGTTTATAATTATAGAGTCTAGATTGACCTATCTAGTTTATATAAATAGCATAGGCCTATAGATTCTAGAAGTAGATAGACAGACATGTTTACATTTACTTCAAGTTAAATATGTACATATTCTAAATAGAAGTAAAGATAGACTAGACTGTTCTGTAATACAGCTACTATTAGATCTGTCATATATATGTACAAAATTATTCAAATAAATGTTATATTATATTCATTATACTGGTATATATATTTATTTACAGTTTGCATTTCTTTTCAAAATATTAATTGTAAACTTTAACTTTCAGATCTGCCATTAACATTTTCAAGACGAAGTATCAGGGACAGTATTGAAGGATTACTACCATTAAAGGAATACTATAATGTAAGTAATAATTATTACTAGCATCTATAGTAATTTAGTATATTAGTAGGCCTATTCTAAATAATTATTAGATTCTTGTGCTTTTGATGATTAACAAGATTATAAAAAGAGGCTAGTGATAGTGCTAGGAATTATATATTATATACTACTTTAGGCTAGGACTAGATGTAAATCTATTAATTTAATAAGGATTCTGTCAATAATTATACTTTATACAAATAGCATAGTCCATGTATAAAAGTACAGAGAGGCAGGCAGTTACTAGATCTATGTACAGATTGAATGTTAGCCAATATAAGATCTGTCATATGTGTACCAAATTATTCAAGTAAATGTTAGATATTATTATGTTATATATTTACTGTTTGCATTTCATTTCAAAAATATTTATAGTATACTATATTTCACTTTCAGATCTGCCATTAACCTTTTGAAGACAATGAAGTATTGCGGCCTAGGTACTATACATGAAAGAATAGAGAGTGCATTGAAGAAAAGAGTAAAGTCTCTGTACACTAGACGGCACTAGTTTCGAGAGAGATTTTGAAAACATGGGTCTGTGCTCTTGAAGAAAAGCCAGCCATATGAAAAATGGCAGGCTCCTCCACCACCAAAGCGAATACCAATTTGATCCACAATATATGTGGACAGGAGTATCTCTCCTAAGTAGGGCTCCACAACCATATAAAAAAGTGTTCGAGTTGAATCATAGTCATTTAGACTGAAGGAGGCATCATTGATTTCAAGATACTGTACGAATATAAATGTCTTCATTTTGGTTGTTCTTTGTCAAGAGGAGTGTATGATTTATGTACATTGTAAAGGTTCTGGTCCAGCTGAGGTAGTATATATTATATTATATATTATATTTTTCTTGGTACATCTCTTGGTACGTTTTTTTTTTTAAAGAAGCAAATTTAAGTATTTTGTAAAGGTGATAAGCAACTAGCTAAAACCGTATCCTACATTTATCAATTAATTTACTCAATATCAATTTTATCAATAAATTAACTCATAGAACAAATTTCTATTACAAAAAATTTAACCTACAATACTATCAATACTAACAGTTTAATAGTACTATTAAAAAAACATTTTAAAAAAAGTACTCTAACAAAAAAATGAGATTAAATTAAATGTTTTAAATTGACTTTTATGAAATGACTAAATTTTGTGTGTGTAATAAGGTCATCATTAAGAAGACCATGTCACTTTTTATGGGTCTTACTAAATTAGGCATTTTTTATCCACATCCTGCAGATTCCTGCTAATAGGTCCTGTTTTTTTGTTATTGACCATGTACATATATTTTAATGTTTAAGATACAATAGGGTAAATCAGAAAGATAAAAGATTTCTATTGACTTTCCTAATTTTAATCATTAATCAAAACATCTTAAAACTTCTAACACTTTGAAATGAAATGAACTTGAAAGTGTTCAACTTTTAAAATATATGCATATGGTTTTTCAATTTATGGCCGATAGTATACAAAAGCAATAAAGTACTTGGTCAAAACTATAGTTTGTTGCAATTTTAGAAATCATTTTACAATAGTGTATTTTAAATTATTGCAATATAAAATATATTTTTTCTCTTAATATGTTCATTAAGCATTTGAGATAAAAACTTAATTCTTTAAAGTGGTATATTTTGTCTGCAAATAAAATTGCTATATAGCACCACACATTTGTTTTCACTTTGTGTGTTATTTCTGTTGTGATGCTTGCTATCAATATTGTATTCTGTGTACATACATGAAGTTGTGAATTTTAAATTCTAATAATATACTGGTATATGTAGGTAAAATTTTGTTTATAGTCATAACATACATGTCTACATGTTGGTGAGTTACAAACTATACCATTTTGCCTAATCACTTTAGTAAGCACTGATGTAAACATTCATCCAGGTGTGCTACAGTTCAGTTTACAACACACGCAAGACAGTCTTCAATCATTTAGTGTGTATAATATAAGTAAATACATAAAGTCTAGATCTAGTAATTAGTGTACTTAAATAATACGTCTGTTTATAGTCATCAGGATAACAACTACTTGTTGGCTGTGTTACAGTTTGCAACACTTCGCCTAAGTTCTAATGCTAACACGCAGAAGGCAGTCTTCAATCACTTAGTGTGTGTGTTAAATAAATACATAATGTCTAGATCTAGCAATTAGTCTACTTTAATAATACGTAAGGCAGTCTTCAATCACTTAGTCACCTTAGTGTGTATATTAAGTAAAACATAAAGTCTAGATCTAGTAATTAGTCTAGTTTAATAATAATACGTAAGGCAGTTTTCAATTAGTGTTTAAAGGGCCTACTAAGTAAATAAATACATAAAGTCTAGATCTAGTAATTAGTCTACTTTAATAATACGTCTGTTTATAGTCATCAGGACAACTACATGTTGGCTGTGTTACAGTTTACAACACTTCGCCTAAGCGCTAATGCTAACACGCAGCAAGGCAGTCTTCAATCACTTAGTGTGTCTATAGTAAATACATAGTAATTAGTCTACTTTAATAATACGTCTGTTTATAGTCATCGGGACAACAACTACACGTTGGCTGTGTTACAGTTTACTACAACACTTCGCCTAAGCGCTAATGCTAACACGCAGCCAGGCTCTGGTTACGATCAGAAACAATGGTCTCCGACCTACTACGTCACAAACCAGTCTTTTGGCCTGAGGTCACGGAGGTCACGCTCTGTTACGTCGACCACCTTTTAGCTCACCAAAAAAGACTGCCTTTGGCATACGTTCGTCTCCCATACTGGATATGTGCCCTGCCCAGCGTAGCTGTCGGATCATAAGAAGGCATATATAGGCTATAATAATAGGCCTATTATAACTCGTTGACTCTGGAATTATTTTCCACGTTTGGACTGAATTTATAGCTGGATAAAATCAACGATGGGAGCGTCGTTGCGAGGTCAAAGAGTTAAGACTCATTATATTTTTTTAAAAAATATAATGAACATGACGGTGTTCAGTGTCATTTTTGTATATCTTCTACTACCATATTATAAGACCATAATATATATCATTTAGACAGGTCATCAAACCTCTTTTCCGTAGGTCCACTATCAAAAGAGTTTTGACTATAATCACAATTAGCTTTGCGCGGTTAAATCTTTTCCAGCCATTGGCAAAAAGAAGTAGGCCTATTATAAGATGTACGTAACGGTAAGCCTATTAATATGAAACTTGCACAAGAAGTATTAGAACATGGGAAAGAATTTTTAGGAACTTGCAATAGAAGTATTAGGTATTAATGGTAATGGAACATGCACAAGAAGTATTAGAAATTGTAAAAAGAAAAAGTAGGTCTTATAATGTTTTAAGTCTTAATCATACATATTGGAGATTTGGAACTTACACAAAGAAGAACTAGGCTGAAATAAATCTTAGGTAGGAAGTATTAGATTGTAATGGACCTTGGTTTTATGGTGTGTGTCCAAAGTAACGACGAGGAAAGGCCCGGGGGGATGGTGAAAACATGAGCTGGTCTTTTGTCATAATTTGTGTTGAGAAGTCAGATATGGGTGATAGTTGAACGAGAGACTCCTTAATTCTGATCCCTAGTGCTATCAGGGGCAGACAGGGTGTCAAAATAGTCCCAGGCATTTCTATTGAATCCGGCCCCAAAATTACATGCCTTGTGAAGGGCATCGAATTATAGGCTACATATCCTCAAAATTAGTATGCTAAGTTTGAAAATATGACGAAAACTGGGTTTAGGCCTATGTATAACAATGCATTTCTACTAGTAAGGTAGCCTACATGGTTAAGCAGCAGCTATATGAAGAAATTCCCTTCATATTTTTTTATTAATATTTGGTACTACTAAATGACACTTGAAATTGGATTTTTTAAAGCTTACTACCATATGTAGAGGCCTTGATATTCACATACAAAGCTCGTTAACATCCCATATGATCAACAAACTATTTGAATGTGTCCAAATTGGTTACTCCCAGAAAGTCTTTATCAATGCCTCTTTTCATGATGCTTCTTAGCCAACTGTTACACATCTTTAACATGCACTGACTTCATTCTATCGTATAAGATAGCATAATAGCAAGATACAACTCTGTCAATAAATGATACATCTTTATAATTCTGTATCTATCGCATCATCTGCATGTTCTCCTCTGATTCGGTTTCACTCCCAGCCGCATGTTCTTGGGTATATGGAAGTAAATGTACAAATCCAATTTACTCTTCACCCTCAATTATTTTGTCCGCCTACCTTACAAGGTTATCTGCTGCTTTCTTGATAACTTGTAGATCCTGTTCGCAGGGACATAGCTAGGACATTTTCATTGTTTTAGGGCCCGGGGGACTTGACCTCTTTGGAGGTCAAAGCGCTCCCACAGCGCGGGGCGAAGCACTATTTCCGGTATTAAAAGTAAAAAAAAAAAGCATATTCTGAGGTATCTACATATATTATCCTGCTAAAAGTTTTATTTCAAAAACCTAATGTGCTATTCTTACTCAATTAGATTCTCGCGCGCCATTTGGCTCATTGTGCGAAAAGCTGTTTCCACAAAAATGTATCACTGGCACTGTCTTTTCCCACCTGCTCTGAGGATCTCCATGAAAGTGTGACGTGAAGTTGCACTAGGATGTCCCGGTTTGCGCTTCCCTCGAATTGGCCTCTATGTCATCGCAACTATTTCAGTGCGTAATTCATTTTGTAGGAGAACATGTCCAGCAAACCTACTAGGCCTACTCTCTGACACAACCTTACTAAGGGGTCGACTCCCAGTTCGGCATGGGATTTCCTTGATTGAGACCCGATCTCTATAACTGACTCCTAAAATTTGCTTTAGCAAATTTGTTGAGCCACATTTAGTCTTTTTCAATTTTAGCGGACTATTCACTGTACACTATTAGTGGAGACCAACCATACTGGTAGAAATTTGTAACCTCTCTTTGCTACGCTCTTGGAATTAGGTGACTGCTAGTTTGTTTTGGATTTTATATCGAAAAGGAAAATTTTATCTTAAAAATCATCTCTTGAGGGGGTTTGAAACTAAAAAATCTCTTGAGTATTTTTTTTTTTAACAAACACAAAGACCCATATAGACTCATAGAATTTTGTGAGAGTAGTTTGCTTTAGAATAATATTGAAGAGAGGGGTTTTCAACCTCAAAATCCTCTGTAGGCGGATTTTAAACTCAAAACCATCTGAAGGGTTTAAAAACTTTAAAAAAAGCCATCTGGAGGAGGGGGAGGGTTAAACCCAAAAACCCCAATGTCTTTATTTTTTTAGTTACGCTCAAAGAATTTTAGTGTAGAATTTGATTTTTTTTATATTGAAGAGGTATATATAGCCTATTTTAATTTCAAACCCCCGCTGATTAAGGTGGGGGGTTTAAATTCAAAACCCCTCCGGCAACGCTCATAGCATTTTGAGTTTGTACTTTGCTTTTTTATACTAAAGAGAGGGGGGTATTGTAAATTTCGGAGGGGGGCTTAAAATCTAAATCTTCTGTGCTAATATAAAATATATTACGTCATTGTTTATTGTTTATGTTTTGAGTGAACGTAAAAGATAGAGCGGAAATAAAAGAGTTCTCTATATGTCTACTTTAATGAAGACAGTCTCGTTATATTATTTATTGTTAAATTGTAAAGTCTACAGTAGTTTATTAATCTGTGACAACAGAACATGGTGTCAGAAGGGTCAGATCTTGTGATCTGGTGTCAGAAGGGTCAGATCTTGTGATCTTGTGTCAGATCTTGTGACAGATCTGGAAGGTAGTGGTTTCTAAATTGCTTTTAAATACATTGTATTTGTATCAAGTGGTAGATCTATATCACTAGTTCATTTGAATTGTTTTAGATCTAGACATCTAGACATAGAATCTAGAATCTATACGCTCTCCGAATAATGGAATTATTCGATCCTCCTAAACCGTTGTCACTAGACGGTAATCTATCTGAAAGATGGAAAAAATGGAGGCTAAGTTTTGAACTGTTTATGGTTGCCACTGAAAAGAACACGAAGCCCGAACCAGTAAAGAAAGCTTTACTGCTACACCTAATCGGTGAACCCGCTCGAGACATCTACAATACTTTTGAAGTAATTGAAGATGAGACTGTAGACAAACTCATTGAAAGGTTTCAGAATCATTTTATGCCTAAGTCCAACACTGTTTATGACAGATTTAAATTCTTTACCAGAAGTCAGAAGGACGGTGAAATGTTTGAACAGTACTATACAGATTTAAAGAATTTGCCAAAAGAATGTAAGTTTGACAACCTTCGTGAGGAACTTATCAGAGATCGATTGGTATGTGGCATACAGTCGGATCGAGTGAGAGAGAGACTTCTGAGAGACGTAGACTTAACTTTAGAAAAAGCAGCAAGCATCATTCGTGCTGACGAGCATACACAGAACCAAATGATGGATATGAAAGTGGATATGAAAGGAATACAAATAGATGCTGCTAATAAGGTAAAGAGGACGGAAGAAAGAAAGCCAGTTAAAAACTCACAGGAGAGTATGGCAAGGAACCATGTTACAAGTACCATTAAAGATTGCAGATCTTGTGGTAGATCGCATGGAAAACACAATTGCCCAGCATTCGGACAGACATGCCGAAAATGTAAAAAGAAAAATCATTTCGCTGCAAAATGTCGTTCAAAATATTTTAAGGCTGTTGATTTACTGGAAGATGAAAGTCAAGCAAGCCAAGAAAATGAGTTATGGTTTGAGGCAATTGGCACTGACAACAATGTCAGAGTTTGGATGGTTGATGTCAATATTATGGGAAAGATAGTCAAAATGAAGATTGACACAGGAGCACAAGCCAATGTGATATCAGAGTCAACGTGGAACACTTTAGAAACTGAAAGTCAGTTAAAACAGTCAAATACTACCCTACGAGCATTAGGGGATGAAGCATTAGAACAGAAGGGAGTTGCATCGGTCACATTTAAAGTCGGCGATGTAGAAGTTAAAGATGATCTATACGTGATCAAGAAAAGTATAAATCCTATACTAGGACTGAAGACATCTATTGCTTTAAAACTCATTGAAGCAAAGAGAAATGTCGAGGTACATGATGTCAAGCAACAGAATGAAGTTCCACAAGTGTTGATGAAAAAATATAAGCAAGTATTCGAAGGACTCGGTACATACAAAATGAAGTATCACATTAAACTAACGGCAGATGCAAAACCAGTTATTCAATGTGCGCGCAGAGTTGCACCATCTCTGTATGAAGAATTGAAAAAGAAACTCACACAGATGCAACAAGATGGAGTGATCACAGAAGTTGATGAACCAACAGAATGGGTTCATAACTTGGTTATAGCAAAGAAGAAAGATAATTCTTTGAGGTTGTGTTTAGATCCCCGAGAACTGAACAAATATATAATGAGAGAACATTTCACTATACCAACATTTGATCAAATCAATAGTTCACTGGGAGCAGCAAAAGTGTTTAGTATACTTGATCAAAAGGATGCATATTGGCAAGTTGAGTTAGATGAGGCAAGCTCTTATTTATGTACATTCAATACTCCGTTTGGAAGATACAGATTTTTGAGAATGCCTTTTGGTATATCCTCAGCGAGTGAAGTACTACAGAAACGTGCTTATCAAGTATTCGGAGACATCCCAGGTGTACATATCATGTCAGATGACATGCTGATTGTAGCAAAAGATGAAAAAGAACATGATCAAATTTTCGAAAATGTTCTGGAGAGAGCTAGAAAGAACAATGTTAAGTTCAACAAGAACAAGATACAATATAAACTTTCTGGTGTTAATTATCTCGGAAGACAAATTGGAGCAGATGGTATTCGTCCAGATCCTGCTAAAATCAAAGCAATAATGGAGATGCCAGCACCAACAGATCGCACAGGAATTCAAAGACTGCTAGGATGCTGAACTTTCTGTCAAGTTTCATTCCAAACATGTCAACAATCACAAGTCCGTTGCGTGAATTGCTAAAGAAAGATGTATTGTGGCAATGGAATGCAGAGCAAGAAAATGCTTTCCAGCTAATAAAGAAAACTCTTAGTGAAGCTCCGGTTCTACAGCTGTTTAACCCTGAAAAACCAGTTACTATTCAGTGTGACGCTTCTTCTAAGGTATGCACAGATAGAAAAGGAAATGTTAGCTATAGTGTTTACGGCTGAACATTTTCACCACTATATTTTTGGACGAACTGTGACTGTACAATCAGATCACAAACCTTTGCAAACTATTGTGATGAAGCCTTTACACAAGATTTCACCAAGACTTCAGTTGATGATGTTAAGACTATTGAGATATCAACTAACAGTAACTTACACTCCAGGTTCAAAGATGCAAATAGCTGATACGTTATCACGTGCGTACATCAGTGGTCAAGAACAATCAAATTCAGATGATGACATGGTTATGAGGATTCATAGCGCAACAGCACAGTTTCCGGGAAGTGATCAGAAGATTATTGAAATTAGAAGGAAAACTGAAACTGATTTAATTATGTCAGAGAAGGTTGGCCAAAGTTGAAAGCTCAAGTGCATGAAACAGTAAAGGTGTACTGGTCATTTAAAGACAGTATTCACGAAGAAAACGGAATATTGTTTTAAGAGAACAGAATCATAATTCCTTCAAGCATGAGAAATGAAATTCTCGACAAGTTGCACACAGGTCATTTTGGTCTTGAGAAAACCAGGTTGAAAGCAAGACAGAGTGTGTTTTGGCCAGGACTGTCCAAAGATATTTTTTCGACCATAATGAAATGTTCAACCTGTGCAACATTTAAAAGAAACAATGTGAAGGAAAAATTGCTACCTCATGCTGTACCAGACAGACCATGGAAAAAGGTTGCGACAGATTTGTTTGAATGGCGAAACAATGATTATTTGCTAGTTGTGGACTATTTCTCAAAATACCCTGAAATAAAACGACTGGAGAACAAAACAGCAGAATGTGTTATCAGGGCACTGAAAGGAATTTTTGCTAGACATGGCATACCAGAAGAAATAGTGAGTGACAATATGCCATTCAACAGTTATCAATATAGAGAGTTTGCTTCTGAATGGAATTTCAAGATAACCACATCAAGTCCCAGGTACCCTCAATCAAATGGTCAAAGTGAGATGTATGTTGGTATCGTAAAGCAGATATTCAACAAAGCATACAAAAGTGGGAAAGATCCATATCTCGCTATGCTCGAGTATAGAAATACTCCAATAAGTGGACTGCCGTATTCACCATCACAACTGCTGATGAGTAGAAGACTCAGGGACATAATTCCAACTGATCCCAAACTATTTGAACCATCGATAGCTGAAAATGCAGAGAGATTACTCAACGAACGACAGATGAAAAGCAAAGTAAAATACGATGCAAAAGCAAGACTGCCTAAAGATTATTCTGTCGGAGAGAAGGTGAGAGTGCGTCTAGGACAAACATGGCAGAAAGCTGTCGTCATTAAGAAACATCCATCACCCAGATCTTATATCATAAAGACGAATGATGGAAAAACCTACAGAAGAAACCAACGGTTTTTGAACAAGAGTTTTGATGAAGACATCTCTGGGTACTATGATACTGACGAAGACAATGAACAACAAACTGTTAGAACAACCGAAACAGACAGTTATAGACCAACGTCTAGAGAACTTGTTGTGCCAGTCAAAACAACCAGAAGTGGCCGAGTTGTTAAGATTCCTTCTAGATATCAGTAGGCCCTATTAAGATCTTTAAAAGGAAGGATGTGCTAATATAAAATATATTACGTCATTGTTTATTGTTTATGTTTTGAGTGAACGTAAAAGATAGAGCGGAAATAAAAGAGTTCTCTATATGTCTACCTTAATGAAGACAGTCTCGTTATATTATTTATTGTTAAATTGTAAAGTCTACAGTAGTTTATTAATCTGTGACAACAGAACATCTTCTTAGCTAAGGTTATGGAATTTGGGGATTGTCGTTTGCATTTTTTTTTGTTTTATAAAAGAAGGGGGTTTAACTGCAAAACCCTCTGGTAGGAGGTTTCAAACTTGAACCCCCCTTGGCTGCACTGTGACAAGAATGTTTAGTATTAAAATCTCATCTAAAATAAATTAAAATCAAAGCAAAAAATCATTTGACCCCCCCCTCGCTACGCCTATGAGCCTTTATAGCGCTACGGAAGAAGGAGCTTTTGTACACATTAAAATTTGTCCTAGCATATTAAACTGTAGACCCTGCTAGAACTTTGAAAAGAAGTAGGCCTATTAAGTTGTAATTCAGTTTAGATATATATTCTTGTTTGAAATGTAAAGTAGGCCTATTAAGTTGTAATTCAGTTTAGATATATTCTTGTTTGAAATGTAAA
>JADKLZ010047844.1:0-10303 GCA_021533235.1 Biomphalaria straminea | reverse complement strand
CTGTAGCCGACTAACGTCGGAGTGGTTCGATTCCACCCTTCGGGCGAATAATTTTCTTTTTTAAATTTTTCTATTTAGTTATATATTGGAATAGATCCATATGTGGTCTTTAAATCTGTATCTAAAATGTAATCCTTTGAAAATTGATGGATACAGATACATTACAGACCATTATCACTAACCAGCATCAATTGTAAAAATTTAGATATTTTCCTTTGTAAGGTTAGCATTTAAAATAATAAAAAAATACAACATTTTCTCCAAAGTTCGGTACCGGCATTCAAAATTTGGTAAAAGAATCTACACAGTTTTTATGTTTTTTATGCACATATGTAGCAACATCATAAACCACTTAGACAAACATAATGTCCTTACTCCATACCAACATGGTTTTAGGAAATATAGATCATGTGAAACACAACTAATGTGGACTTATTGATAATTTTTCAAAAGGCTTAGACAACAGTGAACAAATATTTTGGCATTGATGGTCCACTGCATCAGTGGATTAAAGATTTTCTGATAGGGAGAGAACAAACTGTAATGATAAATGGCTCTAAGTCAACACCAATAACAGTAAACTCAGGCGGACCCTCAAGGAACAGTCTTAGGACCACTACTATTTTTAATTTACATAAACGATTTACCAAATTGCATTAGTTCAGGAACAAGTGTCAGATTATTCGCAGACGATTGCATAATATACAGAACAATAAAAACAACACAAGATACAGAAATTTTACAAAGAGAAAAATGGGAATCAAATTGGAGCATGTCTTTCCATTCAGAAAAATGTCAGTTATTAAGAGTAACAAAAAAACTAAAACAAATTAATTCCACTTATTTTATTCATGGTAAACTAGTAACACAGACTAAAAACGCAAAATACCATAGACTATATATTACATGGACTGCCAACACTAAGGTAACTAAGCATAAGTTCCGTTCACCGAGGCGTCCTTAGTTATAAGGGTAGAGTACTTCCGGTAGATTTGTTTGCGATATAAATAAAACATTCCCGAAGGTTTGTATCACCACTTTTACAACAAATCATGAATGGAAACTTAATTGTTATATAAGATGTTACAGATGAAAGTGTGCACAAATCAATTTGTGACATAGATCTGTAACTGTAAAGCTTTATAAATTATTTTCTTAGCCAATAAAGACTAACTAGACTAGCCTGTATTTCGTGTATTTTCTTGATTACGACATTGATTGAATTGTGATGCCAGTTTGGATTATTTTTTTAAATCAAATTTGACAATTACACGTATCTCGTATGGTGATTGACAATTTGCCAAACGAATTCTTTTTGGGTGAGCTAAAAGGTGGTCAATGTAACAGAGATGACCTATGGAAATACTTTTAAGACCAGCTTAGGCGCCAACTTGCCTTAGCTGATTTAGAAGACAGCACATACTTCAATAGAAAGTGATTTTTTTCATCCCATTAAGAAGATTAGAAATTTTTTTTTTACAATGTAGGCCCTATATTCAAAAATTGAGTTAAATAAAAGATTTACTGAAAGTGTTAATGCATTTTTGAGAGTGTCACTTATTAGCGTAGTTTAGCCTATAATGGTTAATATAAGTTAAGTCTGAGAGTGAGTCAGTCTAAATGAAAATAACAATAGTGAGTCAATAAGCCTACACTCTAAATTCTTTACCAACTTTTGTTTAGATCTGCTCCTATTTTTTTTAAACTTAATTTTGAGATTTCTTTCAAGATAATGTGCATTTTATCTTTAGTAAAGGAAAATCAACCATAAAAATAAAATCAATGATGTATTTATGACTAACTGAAAAATCTGCATAAAAATTTCGGCCTTCAAGTTATTAGTTTTTTTTAAATTAACTAGAATGCAACATAACATCCAATTCTTCTAAAATTGATAAAAAGATCTGATATTGTTCCAAATATTTCTTCGCTCAATAGTAATACAATTCTAGAATCATTATAGGCGAAAGGTTACTTCAATAGAAAGTGATTGTGCACATAAACATGTAGACTTTCACCCAGATGTAGTGACCTATGGCTATGGCTATAAACTTTATCTTCAAATACGATCGTACACACAATTCGAAATAAACTAGTTAGAACACTGTTTATGTAAATAACCCCTTTTTAAGTTGGTAAAATTAAATTTGTTTGTATAAAAATCTGGCATAATTTGTTTTTATAAAAATCTGGCTATGCCTCGACTAATAATAAATCTGTTTTGAACATCAAGTTGCTAGTCTAGGTCTACCGTCTAGAGTCTAAATTCATCATTATCTTTGAGTGTCTGATAAACCCAGAGAATCGCGATCTAGTTTAGATCTATATATTATATAGAATCTAGCTCTAGTCAACTCTAAAACTAAATCTAGCATAAATCTCAAGTCTAGATAATAGACCTAGTCTCCTAGAAGTACACACATTAACACAAGTAGATCTAGAATTCCAGATATATCATATATAAATTATATTGATATATCATACAGGAAGTCCTTATGTCTTGAACACCACATAGAATTCACCTGCCTTGAACGGGTCGCTTTTTTTTTTTATAACTCATTTGTTTTTATGTTTGGAGCTAAAAACAATGTTTCGGGACTGGGCATGTCCAATTTTAGATAAGTTCCAGTATTTTTGTTCCGTTTTTTTCAAAGAATATGGAAGTTTTTAAGATTCTTGGTACCCATGTATGTAAAGCTGTTGTTTTAGGCAATTTAGCCTCCCCCGGCAATTCATACCCATATAAGGGATGAAGGCTATATTATAAGCCTATTTGATCTTAGGTTGATAGGCATATCAAAATAAGCTTCCAGACATCTTTAGAAAGACATTCCAATCACATTTATACTATTAGCTGTTAAATAAAATTTTAAAAGGGGATGTCCAAACAGATAATAATGAAATCAGCTCATTCTCCACCTTTGAACACATCAAAATTGTAATAAGGAATATTATTGGGATTTATAAATCTATGATTTTTTTCAATGAATAAATATGACCTAGATCGAGATATCAGTTTATGAATGAAAGAAAAAGTGTGGGCTGCTAATTTGAAGCCAGATGAGCTGGAGGTGAGGAGAGGTGGCCTATACTAAGCGTGTAGTGTCACAGCCTATCAAAAAGGCAATGGAGGGAAGGGGCAGGGGAGAGTTATGAAAAGAACTATAAACATCTATGGGAGGGAGGGGATGTTAAGATGTAACAAAACGACATCCAAATTGTGAAAAGGAGAAGAGGGTCCTTGGTTGGGAATTAAAAGAGATATATATATAATTATATATAGAGAGAGAGAGGGAGAGAGAAAGAGAGAGAGTATGAGGAAATATACTATAAATGCATATTGCAAAAGTGACTCTACTTCTTTTACTACAATCTAAATAATTTTTAAGTAACACAGACATAATTTATTAGTAATTACATAGTGGTGTTCAATGCCCGGTGATCACTGTTCAACTGGAGGAGAAAGCCCAAAAACTGCGTTCAAAAGAGGTGCATGGAGTGACCTACTTTATTTTAAAATAAAATCTTGACTATTGGTAGTAATACAAAGGAACACATCTATTTTTATTGTCCTTTAGTTGCAGAATAAGAATCTGCTTTCCGTTTTTTTGTAAGTTAAACCTTCACCAAATAAAAAAATAAAATAAAAATGTGACCTAGTTCCCGAAATGGGTGTTCAAGATATAAGAATCTACTCTATATAGATTATATAATATAGAGTCTAGATCATAGATTTGAGTCTAATCCTAGCCTAGGTCTGATTTTATTATATAAAATATCTATGTAGAATGTCTAGAGATATAGATTCTAAAGTAGAACTAGATCTAGATATTGAGTTAATTGGGTCGTTAGTAAAGATGAATTGAAATACATCTTTAATTTAACTTTTTTAAATTTAGAAATTAGAGTCAAGCATTTTCATTCATGATAATGATTCACAAATGAAGAGGCTAGGCTAAGTCGAAGTTAACAAGTCAGAAAGTAGAGAAAGTCAGATACATCGGTGATTAATCATCATCGTGATCATGTCATCATCATGAACAACTTCAAGCTAACAACTTTACTTAGATCTAGACTCAGACTTTAAGCCTGACTTAGGGCAGAGGCTAAGATGAAGCTGAATTAATCTATCTATTCTATTATTAGTATTACTCTAGCATTCTTCCCCCTTTTATTTCTACATCTAGAATCTGTGTCTAGATGATAATCATAATCTATTTTATTCCTATACACTGATTATACAGAATTAATGTTTCTGATGAGCAATACTTCTGTCTACAGCCATTGTCAACTCATGTACTAGATTTTACTAAATATAATTGATCACTACTCATATATTGCCTAGATATAATTATAAACAGCTGTACTAGTTTGAACTATACATTCTAATTGGTTCTTTTTTTTTCATTCTCAAAACACTCCAGTAGGTTCCAAATTGTGCTATTATTTACTGTAGATCAATATCTTAATTTTTAAGTACCAAAGAAGTACACAAAGGATGTTGAATGATACCCAAAGTGATGCTACCATTCAATGTGAGGATTAAAATATTTACCAGATTTTACCCAGATACTGCCACAATATCTTCTTATTGTTTTCAAAAAAGTTTGCACCCAGTGCCAGAAGCTGTATAAATACATTTAACAGTAAGTTTTTTTTATTGATTTTATAATTTATTTTTAAATGTTATGTAAGTCTATTTTAATCATAAGAATCCATGTGCTATTTTATTTAAAGCTAAATTTCTAGGTGAAATCAGGCAAATATTTACACAATTTTGTTGTTATGTTGTAAATAAAACATATTATATTCCCTTCAGCCTGTGCAGGGACCAGGATATTTTTAAGTGATAATTGGCTCCTGCAGGCCAATACCACTCTTTTGTTGTCTAAATAAGGTGTTTTCATTTCAAATTATACTTTCTTGCATTAGAATTAAATATATAGTGCAACTTTTCTCAATTAGAAGTACAGATTAACCAGTTATCTTGGTGGAAAAAGATGTCATATAATGACTTTAGAAAATGCTTAAAGAAAGTCTTTACATAATTCTTTGAAGTAAATCACTATAAAGTTTTAGATATTTTTAAAATTTAATAAGCAATTGCTCTTTTCTTTTTCGCAGATGTATATTTCAAGAACAAATGATGCTTTCTTATCCCTAAGAATTTATCAATAGGATGAATGCCACAAAACTCACTTGTTGTCAGAAACTCTTCCTACGATACTTCAAGTAAGTAAAAAGTTTCTATTTCAGACCTTGTGGTCTATAGGGCAGATGATATAAAGATCATCTGTGTCATGTGGCCAGCACTTTCCACTTTAAATGTCAGATACCCATTATAGCTGGATGGACTAATACTCAAATTAAAAATCCCAGGATTCGAATCCCGGTTTGGAAGCCAAGCTCTTTACCACTAAGCCGATGCGCCTCCTTCCAGTAAGTAGGGCAGCTTAAAATGTAATACTTTCATCTTCGTGCAAAAAGAATAAAAGCAGTCTTCAAATTCTCACTTTAAATTTGCAAAAATATGTTCATATTTTAATGTATGCATTAAAAAAATTTGTTTTAGACACTCAGTACAATATTCAATGACTCTTTTTATCATGAAGTTATTTTAAAATCTGTTCCCCTTTTCAAGCAACAGTAAAACATGTACAGTACGATACAAATAACTTAAAACATCAAAAACTTCTATTGCCCATCATCATCAGCAGCAGAAATAGACGTACAACTACCACATTAAACAAGGACAATAATAGCTGGTGACTTTAATGCTCACACACCCTCCCTAGGCTAGGCTACCCATACTACAAGTGTAGCAAAGAAACAGAGGATGTAACAAATGCTTCTAACCTACAACTTCTGTGAAACAAAATCTCACCTACAACATTTTTCCATAGAGCACACAACACAAATAGCAGGCCTGACCTAACTTTTATCTCTACAGACATTACAGTCTCTTCTAAAAAAACAGTTCTTGAAGACATAGGTAGTGACCACAGGTCTGTACTCCTCAATATTGGAACACCAGGTAGATACCAATGCAGATGGAACTATAAAAATGCTAAGTGGGCAGCTTTTTTCACGAGAAACAGACACAAGACTATCAAGCATAATGGAGACAGATTTCAACTCCAACATCATACAAGCAACAAAAAACACATCCCTTGAGGTCAAGTTAGGAAATACAAACCTTTTTGGACACCAGAATTAGATAAAATAAAAAATGAAATAATCCAGGGACTAGAGGACCACAGGCCCAAAACTTTACCAACGATACATGGAAAACTGGAGACATACCACAGGAAAGGAGAACTGCAAACGTAATACCCATTTTAAAGAAAAATAAATCACCTGGAGACCCAAAAAGTTATAGACCAATATCTCTAACATTCAAGATTGACAAAATGGCAGAAAAAAAAGACTTACTATATCATTGTTCGGCCTTCATTGGTGGTTTGATTTGTGACGGTTTATCTTTCAACACCGTGAATCGGCATGCAACAGGTCGAAGGTGCGATCTCTAGTAAAAATAAAGTTTGGAAGAAGGACTACCACAAGGTTCAGCCCGATGCTGTACTCTCTTTCTAATCTTCATGAATGACCTCCTGGACCTGATTTTAGTCAATAAGGCAAGTTATGCAGACAACCTTTTAAGTTGGACTACAGAGAAATATCCAGTGCTGACTAGATCCAAACTAAATAGAGCACTCACAACTATCTCTATGTATTCAAAATTATGAAAAATGGAAATAAACAAAGAAAAGCCACTTCATTCAATCTTTAGCATCTTTAGCCACAGCAACAAAAAAGCTAAAAGAAACTACATCCTAAAAATAGACTCACAACCAATAAATAAATAAGAAATCCAACTTATCTTGGTGTTAAATTAGAATAAAGACTGTCTCTAAAACACTTTATGTCAGATTTAAAAGAAAAAGCATCACAAAAATTAAACATAATAAAACACCTATCATGAACATCCTGGGGAGCAGAAAAGTAAACCTTAAGACAGTTTTACACTGGACACATCAGATCTGTAATGGATAACTGTCTTTCCATACAAGTAGCTGCCAATAAAACCAAGCCTTATGTGGAGGTACCCATTAGAACTATTCCCACAGCAGCCTGTGAAAAAGACTCCATATTGAACCTGTTAAGGCGCAACAGAGCAGCATTAGTAGCTATTGATAGATACAGAAGGTTAGAAGACGATCATACTAATATACTACTAACACAGAGTAATTGGAAAAACAACCAAAATAAGCAAAGAAATCTGATCCAACTTACTGATGAGCTAGCCCTAAAACACCACCTACCCAAAAACAGAGAAAAAATTACCAGATTTTGAAACATAAGCCCAGACTAAACTACAAACAACCAACCATTAAAACACATTTACTAAATAACACCTTAACAAAAAAATCAAATCCATTGGATCCCAAAGTAGGCAAGATTGAAACAATTGAAAGCTATCCAAAAACAGATATTTATATATATACAGACAGATCAGCTTTTAAAGCCACCATCATTTTAATATAAAACATTTAATATACTTTACTATACTGCTAATATACTTTTTAAAGAACTGTTTTGTTAGATGTATTCAGCATAGATTTTATCCATAAAGGATTTGAACATATGGAATTTTGGTACTATATGAAACTAAGATTGAATTTGTGACTTGTTATGAATTTAATGTATGTTGTTTTTATTCCTTCAACAGTGCTAGAATATGTCCAGTGCCTGTGATCCTCTGAGTTGAAGGAGAATGTGCTCCATAATACCTACCAGTACCTCGCTGATAGCTGGAAGTTCATGAATATTTTGTTGTGCTTGATTTGATGAAGACTTGAGCATAATTTCTATAATTTGAAAAAATCTATTAAGGATTGTTTATAATAATAAAAAATTGAAGATAATAATGTTTTTACTATTGTTTATATTTTGACAAAGTTAGTTGAAAATAATTTTAAAAATTTTGTGTTCATTTAATAAATATAGTTATCCAACTTGCAAAAATTGTATACTCAATTATTAAACATTTTTTTTTTCTTAAACTATAAATAAGCTAAATCAAGTTAACTAGCACATTAAAAAGATTTTTAAAAAGCAATACTGTATGCTTTAACTAAAATGAGACCTAAAGCTTCTTGACTTATTAAAATAGAAAGCACAACATTACTTCAACATTCACTTGTCAATAAATGATAGCATTTTTCAATTTTTAGTTACATGTTCAGACTATTCAATTTTACTATTTAAATTATAGCAACTTTCTCTTTCAGTCAAGCTTAAGATACATTCCTGTAAAAAGTCTAAAATAATAAGTTAATGTTTGAGTAGTATTGTTCAGACACTTAAAAGTTTAATCATCTATACTTCAAAATAAAAATGTTTGCATGGTTTTCATTTGTTTGCAAATCTGATATGTATTAATATAATTATCATTTTTAAATGACACATTAAATACTGAAAATGATCATTTCATTTTCTGATGTATTATCATTTTATGCAAAGGATTAAGTACCATGTAACGTATTTAAGGTGATTTTTTTACCTACTATTTTACAATGACAAATAAAAGTGATACATTTGTTTTTAAAAATTACAATACACAATGTTATTGGAGAAAGTAAAAAAAAGCTCACTTTAATTTGAAAGTTAGTGACAATCTAATCAGGTTTTTGGAAGTAGAATGCACCTTTAGTTTAGTTTAAAAAAAAAAAAAAAACTTGCATTATTAAATTTTTTTGTTGTAAATAAAATTTATCTTGAGTGACTTGAATAGAAAGTAATAGAAATATCAAATTCACTTAGCAATATTCTCACACTAAGCACAAGTGGTTTTTACTAGTGAAAATTGTCTGTCCAAATAAATATTGAAACTACTGTCAGTTCTTCCTCTAAGACTTAAAGGTATTATCTATCAAGAGCAGGGTAAAACAAGGATGGGTTTTGGCCATCAAGACTATTAGAAATTGTTTCGTCTGTACTCTCATTGCGCCTTTAAAAACCAGAAAGATGCAGTAGATGTCCACAGTAGATCGGATGAAAGGCTTCTTAAACTGGCTTGACCAAAACGAGGAGACGACATATCCTGATTAAGGAACTGATGTTTGACGACGATGCGAATCTCAATACCGGCTAGTCGACAGCTGCATGTCAATAGTTTAGTCTTACAATAACTCTAGCCAAGACCGAAAAAAAAGGCATAAAAAGTCCAAATCATCACACTCCATTTGAGTGAGGGTTTGAGAGGCTCAAATCCTCCTGCCAAAGCCCTGGACAGAAACCCTGATGTATTGCTCATTGCATACAATTCACCTTACAGGTCGATAATTTTTGGTTTCCCTGACCTATTGAGATGGAGATAAGCAAGACTGAGGCCAGTCAAACAGGATATGAGGCAATGTGAATCAAAAATTGGCCATATCTGTGACAAATATTAGGCAACAGGACAGTGGCCTGTCCTGCAATGTGTTAAAACGTCACAGAATGTACTGACATGTGTGATTCATCCTTTTTCTATTTTATTATTAAAAAGCCGCATATAACCAAGGTGCTGTCTTCTATGTCAGCTAAGGCAAGTTAGCGCCAAAACTGGTCTTTAAAGCATTTCCATTGTCACCTCTGTTAAGCTCACCAAAAAATACTTCTTTTGGCATACGACCATACGTTCAATCACCATACTAGATATGTGTAAATTGTCAAATGTGATTTTGAAAAAGTAATCCAAACTGGCATCATGATTCAATCAATGTCGTAATCAAGAAAATACAGGCTAGTCTAGTTAGTCTTTATTGGCTAAGAAAATAACTTATAAAGCTTTACAGTTACAGATCTATGTCACAAATTGATTTGTGCACACTTTCATCTGTAACATCTTATATAACAATTAAGTTTCCATTCATGATTTGCTGTAAAAGTGGTGATACAAATCTTCGAGAATGTTTTATTTATATCGCAAACAAATCTACCGGAAGTACTCTACCCTTATAACTAAGGACGCCTCGGTGAACGGAACTACTTAATTGAAAAATATAGGCTTAGTGCATAGAGTTGGCAGTCCATGTAATATATAGTCTATGCAAAATACCTAGGTGTTATAATAAATGAAAAACTGTCATGGAATCCCCATATTGATGAAACAATAAAAAAAATCAAACAAAGCATTAGGGTTTATTAAAAGAAATTTCTATAAATCAAATAAGAACATAAAACTAAAATGTTATTTAACCTTGGTTAGGCCAATAATAGAATATACATCCTCTGTTTGGGACCCTTCAACTCAAGAAAA
>JADKLZ010047728.1:0-12095 GCA_021533235.1 Biomphalaria straminea | reverse complement strand
TATCTTCAATTCTGAAGGAATTTCCGAAACATGTAAAACATTTTACATTTACAAACAAACATATATATATATATATTGTTACAATTCTCAGATTCCTATCTCAGGCTTTCCGTAAACACTGCTAAACACATAACACAACACATCAAAGAATCTGACAACAAGAGCTCTAAAAATAATCTGGTACTTTACTAATGGAAAAGCTAACAGCCAATACTAGACAATTGGCGCATCAACAGCTACAAATGCTACACTGTACATAACAAACTAAACTCTACTGTCTCTATCTCTTCTGGACACGTACATTCACTTCAGGACTCGACCAGGACCGACTTCATAACCAGACTAACAGACATGGTCTCCTCCGTGTCCTGTCTTGAACTGCTTGCCTACACACTCAGTCTCTCGTACACGCAGGCCTGTGATCAGATGACCATAACAGTGGTCACGTGCAAAATTCATGACTTGCCCTGCGATGTAGCACACTAAACTGTTTAGCTGGTCTGTGTCAAAAATATCAGCTGATCACACTGTTAACCCTTTTGCGCCGCCAATAGGGTTATATATCAGCATAAAATCCGCATTTTTTTTTTCGTTTTGTCTGTCCGTCATGTTTATATTGAAAAAAGAAAGATTAAAAGCTATTGAAATTGAGAGAGAAACAGAGAGAGAATATCAGATAAATCAAATACCGTTAATTAAATTTTCGGGTTTTATCAAGTATAAAAATTATATGAAGCATGGCCTTGTAGAAAGATTTTCATACCATACTTTGGTGTTAGGAAGTTGTTTTCCTTAAATATCCTTAACATATTATTGAGACAAAATTAGATTTTGTAACGTTTAAGCAAGAAAATTAATTGTAGTGTAAGAAAGAAGTGTTATTTTAAATAAATAGAGTTAAAATGTTTCTCATAAAAATCCGGAACAACTAATTTTTGTAAATGAGAAGAAGATTATTTGTTTTATTTGTTAGATTGTTTATTTGTTTATTTTAAACAGTTTTTTTTTTTTTTTGCGTTAGTAGATTTCGCTAATAAAATTCGGAACAATTTAGGCGACGATTTGTAAGATTATAAATGTTATGTAGGTAGATTTCTTTTTCAAAACAAAATCAGATACATTCTTAACTGATTAAAAAAACTTTTGCTATATTTTAGCAAGAAAATTTCATGTAAAATAGGTCTAACAAACTTAGTAGCAGCTTTTCCTCCTACAGGAGCCATAAAAAGTGATTTTCGATAATCGTTTCTATTAAATATCTTTCTTATTTTAAAAATCCTGAACAACCTATTGTCGATACTTTTGAAAAAAAAGTCATAGGACATACATTTTTTAAAGTTGAAAATACGGAGCAGTTGATACCGATAAATAAACTATAGTGACGTATCGTCAAAGAATAAAATTGTAATATTATTAAATTATCCGGAACAACTTTGTAGTTAATCAAATATAATTCAGTATAGAGATTCTAATTTAGTATCTATATGTTATTTACATAAAACAAACCAGGAACAACATATTAAAGATCATTTTTTTTTGCAATGTTTAAGCATGGTAATAAAATTTAATATAAGTTAGAAGAGAAAACATACATTCTTTGACATTGATTTTTTTTTTCACAAAACATCCGGAACAATCTATTATACATACTTAAACTAAAGCAATATTTTTGAAGGAACATTAAAGGTAAAATCAGATTTTCAATATCCTTTAGTTGTTGTTTTTTTATTTAACTGACAGACCAACAAACAGACAAAAGGCACAATAACAAGATTCTTTCATTCTAATTGGGGCACTAATAAAAAAATATACAAATCTGATTTTAAAAAAAGTTGAAGAAATTAGTTTCGATTTAAGTCATGGCCGAGCTTTTCGCTAGTACACGAAAGAAAAAGTGTTATGCTTTGTTACCATATTGTAACATTGGCTCCCTTGCATTTAGGTAATTGTTTTAGAATTGGCGTATTGTTATTAAAAAATCACTTGCATAATTAATTTTAGCAATTAAACGTTTTGCTTTAGGAAAACTAAAAGTAGCCGTTGCACCTAAACTTTTCAAGCCGCATTTAATGGTTATTGTTTTAGAATTGGTGTTTTGTTATTAAAAAATCGCTTGCATAATTTATTTTATCAATTAAACGGTTTGCTTTGAGAAAACTAAAAGTAGCCGTACCTAAACTTTTCAAGCCGCATTTAATGGTGAAATAATATTTTTCGTATCTCTTCTAGTTTTGGCGCCCTGAGTGTGACAGACGGACAGACGGACATTTTGCACAAACCTAATAGCGGCTTTTCCCATTCCGGGAGCCGCTAATAAAGTAGACACAATTGCAAGTCACAAATTTTCGTTTCATAAAACTCTTTTATCGGCCAGTCTATATTTTTTGTCCATGACTACTTCCTATACCTAAAAACATAACTAGTGTGAAAGAAAACTTCACATGCACACGACAATTTCTAATAGTTGTTCCGTCTGGGGCAAGCTTCCTCCATGTGTCTCAGTTGATTAGCTCCAGCTTACTCAATATCTTGTATTCCATGTATTCATTGTCAGTCCTCTCTTCCTATCCTATTGGGGCTTCGGTTTAGGACTTGTCTAGTTATGTCAGATGCATGTTTGCGAAGAGTGTGACTGTGACCTACCCATCTCCACTATCTCTTAAGAATATCTACTTCAATGGGCTGCTGCTTTGTTCTTTGCCGAGACATTGTCTGGTCAGCGGATCATAAGAATTTCATGTAAGTATGTATAGATGAATACCAGGATTTTTTTTGTGGTGGTGATGTTCGTTCTCCAGGTATCTGCTGTTTATAGTAGTATTGGCTTCACTGGGTTGTAAAGCATTATCTTGGATTATTTCACTAAATCCCAAGGAGTTTTTCAGCTGATAAAAGATTGTTTAAGCAGTTATCAATACGGATTCAACATGTTCATCTTTGTTACGGTTGTCTAAGAAACTGCAGATATTTCATAATATAACTTCCTGATATGTTTAATTTTTTTCAGACACTCCGAAGTAACTCTGTAGTCTCTAGTGAAACTGCTTATCCAAGCTGTCAAATACATTCTCATAGTCTATTGTAAAAAAAAATAGATGGGCAAATATAAATATTACGCATAGACTGGTCAACAAATGTAAAGAGGTGTTTGTTATTAATGTGTAGAATGGATGTGGTCATCAAAATGTGACAATTTGTATATCATAAAATACTGGTCACCAAGATTTCTAGTGCTTGGTTTTTTGGCCCTTCTTCATCTGCTTTTACTTCATCATTGTTGCTCTTTACTGGTCTCCCTGGCATGGCCAATTTTCCAGATATTTTTTTAAATAACTCAATACAGGTCTTTGATGATGTTCTGAGGGGCTGATGCTTTCTTTAATATGGTTCCGCCTGTCTGTTCATATACTACGCTTGAAATCCACCCCTTGTGGACTGATGAAGTTGGACTCAGTATTTCTTGGCACGTGGGGATACTGATTCTTCGTACGCTGCCACGTCTGTTATATTCCTGTTTTGTGACCATTTCAGCGTAATGGTATTGTAGTGTTGATTTATTGCTGGACCTTTCTGTCCAAGTCTTCTTCAGCTAAAGTTTCTCTCGAGCGATGAGAAGAAGTAACATCTGCTCCTCATCTGTTACGTACATCCCGAAGAGGGCAACGGAACTTCTTCACAATACAAACGTTATTTATTTAGTTCTTTTGTTATGCTCTTTAACGGTGATTAGGACTTGAAACATAAACAAACTAAGTTGGAGGTAATACCGAACTCAATGCTGGAACATCTACACCGACGAAAGGCCGACGAAAAGGATAAAGGTCGTCGACGCTAGTGTTTAAATAACGAACACTTTTTATACTCAATAAGTGAACCATCGAATGTCCTCTATTACTATCCGTCTATAAAGTTCTTATTCTTACTGTAAAAAGAAATCATCTTGTTTCTATTGTCTCTTAGTGCGTTCTTACTTTTTAAAGATCTATCACGTCATTGGACACTAAGTAAAACTTTCCCCTATTCCCGATACAAATAATCAAATCCTAATCATGTCATGTCATGTGATATCCACGTTGCATTGTTTATTCCTATATGTGATAATGCTCGTGGCACACAGAACTCCACATTTTCGCATTCATCTCACCTAGTCCCTGCTTTCCCATGATATCTTTATATAAAATCCAAAGCCAAAATAAACATGGAAATCGCCCATTATTGATGGGTTTTTTAGGCTTGTCATGTATAATATTAATATTTCTATTGTAAGAACTTGTCCTTCTCCTCCACGTCACTGTCTTTTGTTGGGTCGTAGCATCGGACGATATCTTAGTTAATACTCTTCTTCCCTGTGTGGAAATAGGCTGTTATTATCCGCTTTCTATGCGTATTCCATTCAATACGTTTTCTCTGAGCTCGCTTGGAAAGCATTATGGCGACTCCTTGAGTGTGTGTAGCCTGCTCATGTCCTGAGTATAAGAAATATCTTACTAAAGCCAGTCTTTTCTTCCAGGAACCAGTGCATCTCGATTCCTAAGATGGTAAAATTGTACATTTACATGTCAACTTCCACTTTCACTCTTTCCTTTCTTATACATGGTCCGGACGTTCCATGTACCGAAGGTGGTGGTCCTGGTAGAGATGATGATTGTCGTCATGTAGGCTTCCAGATGACTCAGGCTTTGACCAAAATGCGTCATAAACCTTCCTATGGCGGAGTTATGAAAAGTGTATATTGAATAAAATCTGTTCATTGTACGATGGGATAATAAACACTCTTTTAGATTTACATTTTCTATAAATTAGGCCCTGCTAGACATTTACGTAGTGCTCAGTGCTCTGCAAAACTATTTAGTGATTAAAAAGATGTTTTACATATCTCATAAAATGTCATTTTATTGCAAATGAACAAAAGCATTTACAAATTTAAATATACATATTATAAAAATATCATTTTTTATGTTGTTTTTGTTCAGCTACTTTTAATCTTTTATCTCTTAGGTACTAACTCAATTATTGCGGTTACAAACGCAACACAAGAAATTCCAACTAATATTGAAAATATTTCATTAAGTAATTTTTTTTTCAATTTATTGTTGTTTACCTTTTTTTTAAATTGCTGTTCATCATTAATGTGCATGTTCAAACTTTCAATCATTCTTTAATACTCAACATAGTTATATAAAAGTTATTTGATTTTACAACATTAATAACACATATCAAGCTCTTTATTGCATAACATATAAGAAAGGTTATCTAACTAAATAACAATGGAGCATACTATTTTTCCAATCATTTTCAATGGGTTACGTTGGAAATCTCTATTTGTAAAAGCTTTTGTTGTTTTTAGTTTTGGGATGTCGGCAGTGTACTTCTACTGCAACATTTGGGGAGTTTAAAAAAGAACAGTTGTCTTTAGATAAGAGAAATGAAACTCTATAATCAGGTCATATATGGTTTCCTATAGATTCCACATTGTAAATGATTGATCAATGTGAAGACATATAAATAGGAAATATAAAAAAAAAGAATGACTAGATTTATATTTATAACTATATTATACATCTGACCTCTATTTAGTCTTATTTAGTCTTGTTTAGTGTTTAATGAGGCTATGTCATAATTCTGGGATCTAAACGAGATGGACGAACAGACGGACAGGACAGACAGATAACACAAAATTAGTAGCGTCTATATCCCTTATGGGGGCCGCTAAAAATGAAACAAACGTGTACCACTACGAATAAAAAAGTTATTATTCTACTGCAACATATTTTACAAATATTAAAATTGTTAACTGTTAATTACATTTTAACACCACAGATCTTATTGCAGCAACATCACTATGTGCTTTCATTTTTGTTGGCATTGTCGTGTGTTTCTCCATTTTACTCATTAGAAGAAAGCGAGGTTAACCTTTTTTTTACATTTATTAACATTTCTTATTTACATACAGCAGTATTTAAGACAGTTTTTTAATATGTGATTATTCTAATCCTTTTTAGAAATCTTACCTATTATTAAATAGCTAATTATTGGAAAATTTAAAGGTGTTTTGTTTAAAATACAAACAAACAGCAACTTGTTCATTCTTTCTTTTAAAAGGTTACATTTACAAAATCAACAAGAATACATCAACAGATAGGTATATAATTGTAATACCTGTAATAATATAAGTTTTTCGATCTTTCTTGTTCAAAAAAAAAGTTCAATTTTTAAGTGAAGCAATATATTTTTTTTTTCATTTTTGTTTTCTTTGCTTATTTTCTTTCAGATTTGGCAAAAATCACATACAAGGTAAAATTTCTCACTTATATATGATTGTTATATTGATTGTAGTGAAAGTGAATAGCCTTTATTTTTTATATTCCTTTTACTAGTTTGCTCATTTTTCATCATTTCAAATAAAACAAAAGGAAAAAAAAAATGAATGAACGATGATCTCCACACTCTGTACATTGTTTTCTAGAAATTTGACGGTTCATGTACATCTTTGGGAAGAATAAGAAAAAACTAAGCCAAATAAATTGCTCTGACCGTTTATTGTGTTAAAAATCTATAAATTAAATTTTTCTGAGGAGTTCTGTTAAATCTTATCTTGAACACGTCAGAGGGTATTACCGCAAGTATCCACATTTAAATATAAACAGACTTTTAGGAACATTCTACTTACTGCTTAATAAGTTTGAATCTATTGCCAAACTAGAATCTTCTTTACCATATAACTAGAACCAGTATTCTCATCTAGAATACTGTTTGTTTTTTCAAACGTTACCCTGTCTTGATCTGTATCACGATACCAGTATTTTACACTCTCTCAGTAGACGTATACATTCGCTTAACAATTTCTTGGGGGGGGGGGGCGAGGCAAAAATGTTATTTTTTTATTATATATCAGTCATTCGTTATTATCAGCGAAGCAATCCATCTTATAAAATATGTAGATCTAAATCGTAATTAGGGTTAAGTTATATATTGCCAGTAATATTTCCATATATTTCCTCCCTATTATAAAAAAAAAAAGTATGTTTGTTATGACTAGGTTCTTAAATTGTCTATATTTATAATATATCGATAGCTTAAACACATATTGGGAAATAAAAGCACATTCGATAATGTTATAGTGACATTATCGTTTAATAACGGAGGCGCGGTGGCTGAGTGGTAAAGCGTTTAGCTTCCGGGGTTCAAACCCTGGTGAAGACTGGGATTTTAAATTTCGGGATCTACGGGCGCCTCTGAGTCCACCAAGCTCTAATGGGTACCTGACATTACTTGGGGAAAAGTAAAGTAAGGTTGGTCGTTGTGCTGAACCACATGACACTCTTGTTAGCCCTTTTTAACAGAAAAAGATGAACTCTACTTCATCTTTCCTATAGACTATAACGTCTGAAAGGGGAACTAATATGGTCATTATAACTATTTTCTAAATAACGTGTCACATATGCAATCCCATTGAGTGTTTTATTGTTCATGTTGCAATTTGATTAATTAACAAAATGAAATCTCGTTGAACCATTGCTAGTATACCAAGAATAGAACTTGAATTGAATGTTAACAATGTAAGATAAATAAAGATTATTACTGGTTTATTAAAGTAAAGTAGATAGTAGGTGTTAAAATGAATTGGATATTCCCGAAAATTAAATATTATTAAGCAATACAAAAATAAACAAATTCTAAGATACTTTTGTTTTACTATAATCACTTTGATGAAGGACAACATGATAAAATAAAGAGATCATAAGGTAGTGTTAATAAGTATTGTTATCTTTTCATGTTAATCAATTTTTTTTTAGAAAGTAGAAACACTTGTTGTTCTTGTTATTGATATGATGTGTTTATATCTTTGTCTGTGAAAATGAGAGAGGTTTTGAAGGGGAAAAATGTCTGGGGGAAGGAAAGAGAAATCACGTGACTGTAGCTATTTTGTTAGCAGGAAATGAGATAAGTGGCATCTTATTCCGTTCTAGTGACTCCCTGTTTGATATTAACTTTGCTCTTCCTGGCCGCACACTTATACAAACTCACTTGACTACATTTGTAGTATAGAAAAAGCCATCTTGATCTTAGTAGTAAATATCATTTAAATGTAATAGCAATATGCTTCCAATGATCAAGATGCACTGATGTATAATTAAATGATAAATAATGTAAAAAAAATATTTAAACTACCCTTGCCTTCTCTCAAATCCAAACAAAGGACACACCGCACGTTTATTTTTCTTCATCTATATATCTGCTACGAGATCTGGAAATATACATAGACATACACAATATTTATCATCAACATCATCATCATTATCATCATCATATTTTCTTTTCTAGCCTTATGGAACATAGGATCCTAATAAAAAAAAACAAAACAAAAAAAACACGCCACTCTCCACGGTCTCTTGTTAGTTTTTGATGGCTTCTTAGCTCTTTCCTGTCCTCTCGTCTTTTCGTCTTCCACGTTCTTTGTGGTCTTCCTCTAGGTCGTGTGATCAGATGGTCCTTTTTAAGGCTTGTTTAGGTCTGCTGTTAGTACCTTTTTAAAGGTCGAACCAACCAATCTTTAGTTTCTCTATACGGTCTGTCCACTGATCTCTCAGAAAATAAGAAAAAACTTGCATTTGTGTAAAACTGCCTGAACAAGTTAAACAAAGGACGTTTGGGCAACGAGGCCTGTATCAGATTTAAAAAAAAAATGACAAACAGTTAAAACAAAATAGTCTTAACTGAACTTATCCGTTTGATGTTGTACTCTATCGAGGCAGAAAAGAAATTAGCTACACTGGTGTAAAAGCTTGGGAAGTCGAAAGATGAATTGGGAAGATGAATCATTAACGACATATCGTCACACCAAAACCCAGTCTATTCTATTTTTTGTGTTTACCATTTCTTTTGGTTTAAGTAAATTTTTATGTAACATTTCTATGTACTATAATTTTTTTGTTCATTAGTGCCTCTGCATGCTCTAAAACGTGTATCTTCTTCCGAAAGAATCTCCTCGTCTTTTCTCTTGCGTCTGTTGAGAATTAGCCGTTCTTTGAACTCGAGACTTTCTTCTAAATATATTTTATAGAACGATGATCTGCTCTGCACACTATCTGTCTCTTCGGATGCCTGCTTGCCCTTCTTTGAGATTCTCGTGTACAGACTGTTGAAGCCGTCTCAACAGAATAGAGCAGAAAACTTTGTCCAGTTAAGAAAGGAGGGTAATGTCCTTTGTGTTGGTTCAACATGGGCAACTTTGCAGATGTAACAATTTATGTTATAACCGAATGTAGATGTTACCCACGGCACTCGGGTCTTAATAAGATAGTTCAAACGATTGTTAATTTTATTTGAGATTTACATACATGCATACATACATACATACCAGGGGCGTAGCTAGGGATTCGGGGGCCCGGGGGGATTGACCTCTATAAGGGCCCCTTGCATTTTGACATTCAACATATGACACGACACAATGTACGCAAAAAAATATATAAGCCCAAGATCAAAATGGTTCAGTATATCAGTAATCTTAACAAAAAATAATCATTAAGATTAAGACTCTTTTAATCAATAATACCGTTGTTTATTAGCTTAATAATGCACAAGTGACAAATCTCAATTCATATCGCTTCACGTCGTGCAGCAAAGACATCTATAACATCATCTACATCGATTCTTTCTAGTTATTGTGATTGTATTTACAAACAAATTTCTGACACCCGTTTGGGAGCCCCCCTAATTCGGGGCCCGGGGGGATTTTCAAAGCTCTCCCTTCCTCCCCCCCCCTTAGCTACGCCACTGATACATACATGCATTCATGCAAACATACATACATACATATATGTGGATTACTTTCTGTTGGATATTTTGATTATACCACAAGGTGTATGTTTCAAAACCTATACTACACAGTGTTGTAAGTTAAAAGATTACAAATATGCATGTTAGATTGTATATTCCATCAAATATATAAAATTAAAAAAGCTCGTTTGTCATTCTTTTTTTAATAGGTCTACTTTATTTTCTTCACTATTCAATAAATTATGTATATTTAAAAGAAATTCAATGTTATACCTTTTCTCTACCTGTTTTTTTTTTTTTTCAGTAACAGAATTTGACAATTTCGACATTTACAATTTGGTGGGTTTTGCAAATCCTAAATGTCCATCGAAATTAATTGGTAATTAACGCTTTCATTAAAAGTTTCTTTTTCACTCTGCAGTTATCATATAGTTATAATTACAAGAATTAGATTACTATATACAAATTTTAAAAGGCTTACATTGTAGAGAATGCAATTCATAGACTTAACATAACTTAGGAACAATATAGATACGCAAAACAAAGTTAAAAGTTAAAGGATCGATATAGAATTGTTTTAAGACATAGCATGCTTGCTATTGCAAAGAAAACTAAAGTTCTTATTAGTAAAGAAATAACATCTTTATCATGCCCCATTAGTAAATACATTTAACTAAGGCTATTGCTTTAATTATTGGAATTACATATATTAGCTTTTTTATTATGAATCTTTCTTTTTAATTTTTTATTGACAAATGTATACTCTAAAAAAAAAGATGATGGCTTAGATCAGTGATTCCCAAAAGGGGTCTATATAGACCCCCAGGGGTTACGAAGACTACCAAGAAAATTACGAACATTTTAACTACAATATAAGAAACTTAATTTTTTTTTTCTCATACTATGCACAACTGAGATATTTTTTTTTATATTTACACTTTTTATAATTTTGTTTATTTAGATCCATATTCAACAGTGGAGGAGCTCTATTCACAAAGTAATAAAGTCCGTGATTCTAAAAAGAAAAATGATAACAATGTAATAACTAAGACGAGTACAGGTATCGTATATTTAATTCTGGCTTTTTTATATTTGTAGAAAAGGAAAAAAAAAGGTCTATTGGAGAAGTAGTGACTGAATTATATTTTAAGCACATCATCTGGTCTATAGATTTTTATGATTATATCAATTTACATTTAAGAAACTTAAAAAAAAAAATTAAATACATTACTGATATAAAAATTTTGTGTTTTTTTATATGTACGCTTTTTATAATTTTGTTTATTTAGATCCATATTCAACGGTGGAGGAGCTCTATTCACAAAATAATAATGTTCGTGATTCTAAAGAGAAAAAAGATAAAAATGTAGATACAAATATAACAAAGAACAGTACAGGTATCGTATATTTTATTCTGGCTTTTTAAAGGTGTAGATAATGAAAAAAGACCATTGGGGAAATAGTGACTAAATGATACTTTTTAGCACATCATCTGTTCTAAAGATTGTAATTGATTATATCAATTTAGAAAAACAGTATATTAAAAAATTAATATTAAGTTATGTTTTTCCGTTCGAAGGTAATGTATTACTATAAACCGTAAATTTAAAATAATATTTGAATATTTAAACGAAAGTAATTTTTTTCTTCGTTTACTTATGCAAAAATTAGATCAAGATTTATGGTTATCTAGTCTCAGAGAATTTCCTCTGTCAGCGTTGAATACCTCCCATTCTGTTACCTTAACGTAGAAAGTCGGTTAAAATACACCGTGCTTAATGTATAAAGTCAATATCAGAAAACAGAGTTGGAAAGTAAAAAAGACACAATAAAAAGCACTATTATTTTATTTACAGTAATTACATGATGTTGTCAATGACTAAATGCACTGAAAGTTGTAAGGATTAACCAGACTGAACGCTATTCGCTTTTACACGAAATGTGACAATTTCTGTTCTTCTGCGGAAGTCCATTTAAGTCAATAATCTTCAGCATTTTCAGCTGGCTGCGTAGCGACGGGAAATAGTGCATTACTCATAAATCTTCGGACTTATTATCATTATTATTATTATTAAAACATAAAGAAACGTGTAGTAAAAAAAGTTGTTTCATAGTGAAGGACGCAATCAAATAATATATTATTAAGAAGGTCTTAAATTAATAGTTTGCATATTCCTAGTAGGAATTCCTAGCAAGCCAAGTTTAACTAGCCCCTCCTGTCTATAAAGTTTACTCGTCTATGTCCATTCTTTTGTTAGACACATTTGAAAGCTTATATTCATGATCACTTCATGCAGTAACAACGTTAAGTTAAA
>JADKLZ010047701.1:1773-14743 GCA_021533235.1 Biomphalaria straminea | reverse complement strand
GAGCTTTCCAAATGTGTCTTACTATGACACAAAATAAATATTATATATATAGACTTAAGATCTACTCTAGGCCAATGGTTTAGGGTCTAATTTTGTCATTCAGAGCTAGATCTAGCATGAAGATCTTTCTTTAACATGCTGATAGTAAATTCTAAGTGCTATAATAATTATATTATTATCATTATTATTATTATACAAAATTCGGGATTACAATCAATTTCAGTCTCTCATTCTTATTTGAATGTAGCATTTAGGTTTTGGAATTTAGCAAAAAAAAAAACATTTTCGGAAACGTATCGGACAGAATTGAAACCAGGGATATGATACCGTACTACCAGTCTCTAAACTTACTAGAAAAAAACAACACTTTTATTAATTAATTTGTGGTATAGTAAATATACATGCTAAAAATCTGTTTCCAAAAATTTGAAATGAAAACATCTGGATTAATAGAAATAAAATAGATTAACTAAACTAGCATAACTAATCGAAGTCTTTTTTTCTTTTGTTTATAGATCTATATATATATATATCAGTACTAAACGTGATAATCAAATTATCTTATTTGTTTCAGCATAACTTATAATTATTTTCTTTTTTTTCTTCAGAAAAATGAATTTCCTCTCTCATTAAAGCATGTTTTGTGAGCTAATCTCTGTTTTAAAGTGTTTCTCATGAGCACCTAAAAGCTGAGGACTTATAAATTTAATCCTTCCATGTTGGGACTATATTGGAGCGGAACAAGACTCTTTCGTATCCTATCATTTGCTGACGTTCAATGAAAACAGAAGATCCTCGAAAAGAGACAGACTCTTACTTACTGGCTGCCTGATCGTGCAGTTTGCACGCTGGACTGTCGTTTGGATTTATCGATGGTCCCGGGTTCAAACCCTGCCCGCTCCCATCCTCCGTCGTCCTGCGGGAGGTTTGGACTAGGAAGTAACTATCTTCAACTCTGAAGGAACATCCGAAACATGTAAAACATTTTACAACTCATCTGTTTTTCTGACTGATTAAGGCTACCGGTTCCATGCTCAAATTTCAGCAAGGAAGAATAAGTTCTTATATGTTCTAGCTTATGTGCCCTACTGATTTCTAATTACAGTCAATTGATGTCTGTGTATGAAATAATTCATGCAACTGTTTTCAATTTGGATATATGTGTTATTCGGCCTCTACATACATATTTCTATTTTATGGATGATATGAAGTGGATTATCTACGCCACGCACGTGAGTAAATATTTAATTTTATACACAAATCTTTCTGCTACAACTTTCTTAGTTTAAACAGACAACTCACACATTCGCACACACACACACATATGCATTTCGCACAAATAAATACATATAACACATTCATATACACATATACTCATTTACATTGATGTTCACTTCCACAAAAATTATGTACAATAAACATATTAACTGATTCACACTATCACACACAGACATATATAAATGTATTTAGATGTATAGTAACTCAAACTTTGACACTCATTAATAATACAATATACATATACACACATGCATACACATATATTATATATGTATACATTTATATTGATACACATTTTCACACACATTTATGGATTATGCATATACAGCATACACTGATTCACACTAACATGTACAATATTCACATACACTGATTCAGAATTTATCACACTTGTATACAACATACATATACACAAATTCATACATACATTTACAAACATTCACACACAAGTCTACATAATACATATATAGATTATGCATATACACAGATTCACACTTTAACACACATGCATACAATATACATGTACACACAATCATTACATACACGTCTATACACATACATACACTTACATTGATACACACTTTCACATACATATGATATATAGATTATGAAAACATATATATATATAATATACATATACACCGATTTACACTTTAACGCACATGTCTACAATATAAATATACACACACTCAATACACATACACACTTCTACGCACATACATACATATACATTGATACACACTTTCACACACATTTATGGATTATGCATATACAGCATACACTGATTCACACTAACATGTACAGTATTCACATACACTGATTCAGAATTTATCACACTTGTATACAACATACATATACACAAATTCATACATACATTTACAAACATTCACACACAAGTCTACATAATACATACACACTCATTATGACTCATACAAACATTAACACATATATTCATTCACACACTCATACATGTACTTTCCTACAAACATATTTACACTCCGGTGTATATGTGCTTTTTGCGATGTACAGCTTGTCTGATACATTCTTCTTCTTTGAACTTTTATTGAACTTAAATTTTAAAAGGGTCATTGACCTTGGCACTCCAGGCAGTGCACATAGGATACAAAGTACACCCCCATCTGCCCTCCTTTTTATTATACAACGTAGTGACATAAAATAGAGATATTTAATAGGGTCTATGATACTGTTATATATACAACGTATTGACATAAAATAGAGATATTTAATAGGGTCTATGATACTGTTATATATACAACGTGTTGACATAATATAGAGATATTTAATAGGGTCTATGACACTGTTCTATATACAACGTATTGACATAAAATAGAGATATTTAATAGGGCATATGATACTGTTCTATATACAACGTATTGACATAAAATATAGATATTTAATAGGGCATATGATACTGTTCTATATACAACGTATTGACATAAAATAGAGATATTTAATAGGGCATATGATACTGTTCTATATACAACGTATTGACATAAAATATAGATATATAATAGGGCATATGATACTGTTCTATATACAACGTATTGACATAAAATATAGATATTTAATAGGACATATGATACTGTTCTATACGCATAATGTTGCAAGCTTTCTCTACGGAAATCAGTCTAAGGCGACTTTCACAGTCACTTCTGTTTGAGTCTTTCATGTTAAGGCTGACTTTAGTAAACGTGTTTCGTCTCGTCTCATGATATGTCTCACAAATGTCAATTGACGTTCAGTCGCCACTTCCCTTGGCGAATGCCTGCCTATTTACTAAAATATTTCTCTATTGGTAAAATTATCTCGGAAGGATTTGTAGGATCCTTCTCAGTCATCACTACTCAGCCTCTTTTCAACCTTCCAGGTCTCGAAGCGTAGATTACCATTGGGACAATGATTGTATTGAGTAGGTGGATTTTAATCTCCAGGTTAATTTATGTGTTTGTTCAGATAGGCTGTACTTATTGAAAGACGGTTCTTGCTTTCCAATCCGACAAGTAACATCATGATATGCATCTCCATCACTTGAGATATCTTTGCCTAAATAGTTTAACTTTACTATATGTTCAAGATCTGTATGAGCAATGTTGATCGAAAACTGGATAATTTGCACCCTATATGTATAACTTTGACGGCGTCTTTATCTGTCATCTCGTGTATACCTTTAATTGTTTGTATGTCAAAGTAATTCTACGTCGCCTGCAAAATCTAACTCGGTTTGGTTTAGCCATGGGAATCTGAATGCAGCCTGTTTAATTGCATCGTCGGTGGCTACAAGTAAGATAAATTTGGATAAGATACACCCTAATCTCATATCCGTATCGATGTTGAAGAATTCCAACGTCTGTGAGACAACAGCTTGATTTGCTTAAGGCATGTTGCTGTATCTGGACAAATTGTAGCAAGATGTCTTTTTTTCTTTCTATTTTCTAGAGTGATTGCGATGGAGGCTATTAATTTTTTTTTTAATCTACAAAACTCATTTTTTTTTCTTTGTTTGTATTCTAGGCTTTTTTAAACGAAGTTTAGCATGGCGTAAACCTCTTCAGTGCTTGATTTGCCTTTTCGGAAGCAGCTGAGAAACACTAGTATAATTGAAGACCTTTTCCGTAAGGAGCTCTGAAATAATCTCTAGTAAAAATAAAATATGTTCAACTCAAGGTTTCTCAATTCTACGATAGTACATTTCTAATTTATACAGTAACGTTTGATAAAATGTGAAAAACAACGACATTTTAAAATAGAATCGAAAAACATTTTCGAGTAGCATATAAACAATTTTTAATTAGCTTACAGTTTTATCGTTCAAAATAAAGAAAGTTGTTTTCGAGTGGGAGATTATTTTTCCTGGGGGTGGGGGGTGACACCCCGATCTTACCGCATCGGGTGACACCGACCCTAGTGACGCCTCTGGTAATGAGTGCCTTAGTTGGCATGAAGCAACGGAGAAAAACATTAGAGAACATTGTGTTCCGCTGTAAGATCGATGGACGACATGACAGGGTAAGTAAGTATGAAAACATTATCCAGAGACTTCAATCTTATGGCCTACACCGTCCTATACGTCTCTTATTCCATTATGTAAACTACCTTGTATTGTTACTTCATGAGTGAACTTAACACATAGCAACACAAGCGCATTCTAATAACACTTTGAAACACTAGATCAACGTCTCGGGTTACCTTGGGATTTGAGTAGGCTTTATTTGGGTTTTTAAAAAACATTTAATTAAAAAAAAATTATGTTCATTGGTGTATGTATTTTTATCTGAAGCAGGCCTTCCTGTTCATAAAAATCTACTATTATTATACATATCTCTGTTGACTTTCTGGTCGTGTAACATGCCATTCGGATTCTTGTCTCGATGGTCCCGAGTTCAAAGCCTTCTCTGAGGCGTTTCGTGTCCTAGATCCGAGCAAAGACGTAACAGTCGTCTGATAACGTATATCCAGGGTTACCCTGCTTCATAGTGGCGCCCGGGTGGAAACAATCGTAGGAGGTAACGATTAGGCTAAAGGGTAGCAAAACAAGACTACCGTAGGGGGGTGCTTAAGGGGGTCCGAGAGCATCCTCATTGCACTGTGCGGAGTTGTAAAAAAGCTCCCACAACCTTGTCACAATCCAGGCGCTGTTCCTCAAGAGGCCGTTACATAATTGGAGTGTCCCGCACGGTTAGCCAGGTATAGAAAAGGAAATAGACGGGGGTCTTAGTGTACGCGGCCTCTTGCCGCGAGTCTGACCCACCCGCCAGACAAAACAGTGTACACTGTTCTCATGCAGGTCGGTGAGAGGGAGCTCTTGTTCACTTTTGCTGGCCTAGAGTTCCAAGAGCCGAAGGCTCAACTCTACCAGACAGTTTGAAGAAGAAGAAAACGTATACAATATGCTAGTTACCCAACGCAAAAGAAGAGCTTCTTCATAAGCGTAATGGACCTCACTTACCAAAATGAACGATCACGTGATATTATTGATAAAACAACGGGAAAAATAGGTCACGTGATAACCATTGTTGATTAAAATTAGAGCATAATTTGTATAGAAGAAAGATAGAATTACGAGACTCAATGTTATTTGTTTATGATTGGTGAATAAGGTCTATTTTACATTCTAGTAAGTTCGTGTTTGCATATTTAAGGAGAGACTATTATCTTGTTGAACATGTATAGGACCTATCTGTCATGCGCACTGCCATCTTGCAAGATATTGCGCACTATTCAACACGGGGCAACAACACAGTGAGAAACTTAACAACGGGGTCAATGACTCTGCGATCAGGGCCGGCCTTACGCATAAGCAAACTAGGCAGCCGCCTAAGGCTCCCCATTAGAGGAAGAGAAAGAACTTGCGAAACATGGACCAAATCTTAAACATAGCATACTGTACTGGCCTAGCTCTAAGTCTCTACTATGATTCAAGGTTTATTCACCAATGTTTAGATCTACTTGTCAGACTACACGTGTTAGAGTCAGTTAAAAGACTATTGTTTCTTCTTCTTTTCCTAAGGTCGAAACGTTATTTCTACTCTGGTAATCATGAATGTAATACCAAACCAAGAGATTAGAGACAGGGTTACTGCAGCGATTAGAAACCCATGATGACCTGCTAACTATAGTAAGAAAAAAAAAACGCAAGCTCAAAATCTATGACCACATTACAAGATCTTCGGGGCTCGCAAAGACCTTCCTTCAGTGAACATTACCAGGAGAAAGAAGAAGAGGCAGACAGAGAAAGCGATGAGAGGACAACACATATAAGAATGGACGGGCCTGCCATTGAAAGAGGTTCTAAACAGGGCAAAGGACCGGGAGGAATGGAGAAAGACGGTTGACGAGTCTTGCTTGGAGCCCCAGTGGTCCAACAGACAAAGCGATAGGTAAAGATGAAAGGTAATCATGAATCATCCATGAAGCACATCCGTGCTATCGGCGCTTTATGAATTTAAGTTGATTGGTTGATTTAGATCTAGATACAGCGGGGTGTTAGGGTCATATTTGTTTTATTTATCTATTTCATTTGGGGCCACGCTATTCACTTCGCCTAGGGCTTCCAATTAACTAAGGCCGGCCCTGCTGGATGAGAAGAATGAGGCATTTGTTGACCCGCTTAATAACCGTTTGTTGATAAGTTATGATTGTGGATCTCAATCAACACTAGAGGTTTTGCTCTTAGTGCTAAAAGTTCTGAAACAGATATAAGCAGGAAAGACAGGTGAACCCAGGCAGGTGAACCCAGACAGGTGAACCCAGACAGGTGAACCCAGACACTACGCGCTGACAACGAATCAAAGAGCTGACTGCTTCTGTGTTGTTGTTTTTTTGTCGATTAATCTTTTACACATTATCTTCCTTTGTAAATAAAAATCAAGCTATCCTATTTCAACTGAATTGCCTCCCTTAAGTTTACAACATTATATTTACACCATTGTTTTATTGTCATTATACATTTAATTGAATACATTATTTGTCATACTAAAAGTTTTGTTACAAAACAATTTGTGTAGATGTTTAACATGAACACCATTTTAATATTTGAACAGAAAGACAATCCTTAACTCTTTCTCTCCGTTATTATTTAACACGTTCTGATGGAATCAACGTTGGTATCGTCAGTTAGGAGAGAAAGAGTTAATCGTCTTCCTTCGCTGTGCCTGGACTGCAGATAAAAAAGGAGAGTTGTTGGTTTTGTACTAGGGGAAGGGCGGGGAGGCCAGGCCAATATGTAGGTATTAGTTATAGATAAATCTAATACAGTGATGCCCAAAGTACGGCCCGCGGGCCAGATCCTGCCCGCGACCGAAAGGTCTGCACAAAGTGTTGAAAATCCCCTCCCCCCCCCACTAAAAAAAAAGATTGAAAAAAATGTATCTTTACCTACGATAGGTCACGTTTTCTTATCTTAAATGTTACAGACGATAATTCAAAAGAGAAGATGATTACGCCCTTCGCGTCATGCATTTCGTCATGCATATTTTTGTTTGTTACTCTTAATAATTGACATTTTTCTGAGTGGAAAGACATGCTCCAATTTGATTCCCCATTTCTGTAATTCATCTAATTCTCTTTTTAAAATTTCTGTGTATTGTGTTGTTTTATTGTTCTATATATTATGCAACTGTCTGTAAATAATCTGACTTTTGTTCCTGAACTAATGCTATTTGGTAAACCATTTATGTAAATTAAAAATAGTAGTGGACCTAAGACTGTTCCTTTACTTTCTCTGATGCATTGGTACAATGACTCTTAGCATGAGTACGTTTAAGAAATGGAAAAGTAAAGAAACTGACTACAAGTGGACTTCAAATATAGAATCTAACAAGAAAAGTGAACGTATCTTTTTGTGTGTGTGTGAAACATGAAAATAATCCAAAATTTGATTTTTAATTTGATTTTATTTTATTTGATTTTTAAAGAAATTGTGGCTGTTTAAAAAATATCACATAAACAGCATTGTAAAACAAATACGACGCCACTCTTACTTTTAGCCACGAATAAATGATTGTTAAGCTATGCACAGAAATTGGAAGATCGAAGGGAATATTTTCCAAAAAAAGAGACAAGAAAATGAGTGGTAAAATAGCTACAATGATAATTGATGTTCACCTTGAAAGTAGAGACCAAAAGCCGTTTTCCGACGTGTAAAAACAAACATTAAATTCAAATATCCTATTAAGAGAGGTACGGGATTAAAATAAAACTGTTTCATGTCAATTTCATTCCTTTTTTTGTGTACCTTTTCTGTCATGTGGCCCTCGACGAGAAAGTCGGAAACAAAAACGGCCCGCCGGTCGAATTAGGTTGGGCATCACTGATCTAATATATAAAAATCATTGTAATGAGTATGTATGTCTGTCCCGCATAGAAATCAAAACCGTTTGATCAATCTTGATAAAACTTGGTGTGAATGTTCCTTAGACCATGGCGGAGACCGTAGCATTGTTTGATGATCCTCCCAAAACCGAGGACTCCTACAAATACAAAAATACCTAAATTTATCTCTATTAAAATATTAAGGAGGGATACTTTTTTTTAACTAATCAGGAAAACCCGTTTTCACGTGCGTAAATCCAGTCCACTAAATCAGTAATACGCAAACTAAGGCCCGCAGGCCGCTGGTCATATCCTGCTAGTATTTAATAAAGAAAAGCATTTTCAAACTGTATGATGCTTCTGTCGGTATCCAAAAATTCCACGCCCATTATTTTATTAAAATGACATATTGTCTCTAGAATGAAATGAACCATGAATTTCTTCCACGCTGAGAAGCTCCTGGCCCATAAAGAATTACATTGGGCTTCCAGGACTAAGGATGAGTCCTGCATTTCACGTGAACACACAGACCCTGTTGCGACCTGTATATTTTGCCACCCTTGAAGCAGACAAACTCGTTGCTCGCAAGATATTTATTTTAGGTTTTCCTTTCGTCGTCTTTGCCCTTCTTCGGCAAGTGCTTTTTTTTTTCGTCTCAGATGTGTGTCCCGCGATCTTTGTGGGAGCGTTCCAGCTGTCTATTTCAAAGGCCATCTGCTGCTACCTGCATTCAGTAATGGCGGGTGAATTGATTCTCATAGCACTGCCGGAGGGCACAGTTGTGCCAACTTTCTCCTTTAGACTCGCCAAAATACATCGCTCTTAGCATGTCGTCATCCCCCGTACGTGGCCCAGACTTTATTATCGATCTTCTGACTTATTCAGCGCGATCCAAACAAATGCCTGGTATCACATTTGACATGACGTGTCATACTTATAAAATAGTAACCACCAATAATGTTTCAATTAAATCTGTCGATAAGCTTGACACTAATCTCCTGTATTAAACTGTCCCTAGGTTTAAATGTTTTTAATTTTCAACCCTAGCTATCCTTGTATGAGCAAGAGTTGACTGAGCTCCATGGTTACTGGTAGTATTTAAGGGAAAACAAAATTAAATAAGTCAATTTAATCACATTGCTTCTAGTCTTGGTTGACGTAACTGGCTTAATAAAGAGTTATAAAGCACAGGAAAATACTCATAATGGCTCTATATGTAACACACACACACACAAAACACGATATTCTTAGAAATTGTTCGTTGTCAAGTATTATGATATGGTTCAATTTGATAAGAAACTAAAAAATCCAATTTTTCCATAATTTTTATTAGTTTATTAGAAACTCCCATAGAAATTACAAAGTAAATAAGTTTGAGGTAGAATCTTTTTTATTCACAATCGCAAGAAACATCTACTCGATAATAATAACAAGTTTTATTATTATCTTTCTGGTTCTTGCCTGAACTTACCGTTACTGACAATTTTGCACAAATTTTGGTTGAAGTTAAGTAAAGTATTCCTTTCAGACGGTCGACACTTGACGAGAGTGTCATTTTGTCAGTAAAACGACCATCCACCTTTACTTTTCCCAAACTAATGTCAGGTTACCAACAGAGTTGTATCGAATTGAGTTGGATTCATGTTCGGAAGCAAAGCGCTTTGCCACTCAGCCACCGAGTCTCATGTGTTACGTTATGCATGATGGATATGCTTATCGTTCGATACTTTGAAATATATTTTCTTTATATGTACAAAAAAGGTACGCCAAACCAACAAAAGATAAGACACTGTTTTTTATCGTGGGTATTGATGAGATAATACCTTAAATGCAGGCTTAAATGAGTAGAACGTAGTAGGTTTTACTTAGTTACGGAAATGATGAAAAGTTAGATTTTAAACTAGAACGATAGATGAGACGCTAAAAGAAGACGCTTTCTTTAAAAAGTGAAATTAAGGAATAAGATTTACTAGTCGACCGGCGGCACACCATACGCCGCTATTTTGCAGGGAAGGCCTTATGCACTGCAACACATGCGACCGCAGTGGGTCCCGCACTTTCTTTGGACCCGTGCTAATTTTTAGGTGTATAAATTATTAAATTGAACCATTTTATAACATGATATAACAGATTTCCCGCGGCCTCTTGATTTACCAGGAGCCCCTGGATATCTCCTGAAATGTTATTAAATATAGGCCTACGAAAAAGTACTGGAAATCTAAGGAAAATATTGAAATCTTTTGTAAAGTAAAAGTAAAGTAATTTGTGATATTAATTAAAGTACTTCTAAAGTCAAACCTGAGAGTAGTATCTATCTGTGTATTGTCGTTCTAGTTTCAAGAGTCTTACGACACAATATAATCTCTTCCGGCTTCCACTTTTTTAACCTCCCTTCCATTCACTACACAAATTCATAAGAGAGTTTTATGAAACAAAAATTTGTGCATTGCAATTGTGTATACTCTATTTTATGTCTATAAATATGTTTAATCTCTAAGACTGAAGATCATGCAATTTTTTAATTTTTCATAATTTGGAAATCTGAATTCCATAGTAGATATATGTACATGTTTTCAAGTTACATGAGGTTACTTCCTTTTTCCAGTCTATATTTATGTGATGCTATTTTGTGAATGAAAATAGTGCGGATTGGGATACACCATTTTCCATTCACACCATGCTGCTCCAATGGAGTTCATTAAGCTTGGGCCCATGACTAAGTTGAGGCTTACGTTAGAACTTAGGTAGAACATTTGTTTTTTATTTGAAACATTGTAATTCCTTAAACTCTGTTAAGAAGATGTAAAAACATTGACTTTAAGAACTATGAGTCTGCTGTATGTAAATTAAGTTTAAAGGCACACTGTTTTGACAATCATAAAATACAAAAAAATACAACCTTAGCTTTTGTACTTATGTACAAAGAAATATAAAAATAAAAGCAAGGGAAAAAAAAGAATAGAGTCAGTAAAGTCAAGCAAAGCTTATATCAACTCAATCTGTATGGTAAAAAGTTTGCATACGTTATTTTCTGATTGGTAGTTTGAACAAGGGAAAAAAACTCGTACTTGGCAGATGTGTGGTATAAGTTGAATTAGTTCCCTTGCAAAATCCTTAACTTTAAAAAAAAAAATGCATTTATAAAACGATCATCATGAAACCCCTTCCCTCCCACTTTGACAATAACTGGTCCAGACTAGTGATAGGATCATAGCGAATTACGAAAGCTAAAAGCAAAACAAAAAAAAAAAAAGAGTAAGTATATTTCTATCGCACAGTCGAGTCATATGTCTAGCTCAATTGAAGACATAATTACATGACTGATCCAATTGATACAATTACAATTAATATAAGCTTTGTTTTTTTTTATCTCTTAAATTACCCTTTTTATTTTTAGACCACTAATTGGTACAATATTATTTTTTGTTTTTATATCTGCATTTAAGAGGAAAAAAAAAATACACTATTTGTAAAATAATCTAACCACCTCAGCTATTCCTTGGTCTGTTGAATCACTTGGTTACCACACACGATCTGTCGACTGTCTTTCTCTATTCCTCACTGTCTTTTTTGTCAACGATAAATAAAATTTAGATCTGAAATGTTTTCTTGGAGGTTCAGCGAATGCCGATTTAAATTATTCAGACAACGAATTCCAGCAGTGGTTGATTTTGAAACCAATACGATGCCAATGCCCACACATTCTCGTCGTATGACCTCTAAACCTTCCATTCAAAGTTTTTTTTTTTTTTTTTTTTCTTTTTTTTTCTTTTTTTTTGTTTTCTTTTTTTTTCTTTTTTTCTTCTTCTTCTTTAGTTTTTTGTTTTTTCTTTGTTTTTTCTTTTTTTCTTCTTTTTTTTTCTACTGTGGTTGATTTTGAAAGAAATGCGATGCCAATCACAGCCAACGGGTCATGTGCCAATGACCATTCTCGGCGTATGACCTCAAAACCATCCACTCTAAGTTTTTTTTTTTTCGTGTTTTGATAGAAAATCAATTTTCATCTTTTTTTTTTTGCCTGGCATTTTTTTTCTTGTGGCCAATACTTCTTGTTCTGTCACACTATACATTAGTCTTATTTGGGGGAGGGGGTCAACCAAGATATTCTTGAACCCGGGCCCATGGATACCTTGCTACGCCCCTGCATTGGAAAGGACCCTTCTTAAGTATTAAAAGTATTTCTTGGTAATACTAGCGTCGTCTATCTATTTATTGTTCGGCCTTCGTTGGTGTTTTGAGTTGTTACCTCCTGTATACTGCATTTGTTCGACCCAACACCACGAATAGGCATGTAACAGTATTGATGAGATAATACGTTAAATACAGGCTTAAATTACGTCGCTTTGCTTAAGACTTACGTGGATCAAATTGTGGATGAATTTTTTTTTCCCATAGAAAACAAAAATTATAATGGCACTCTTCAATCGTTTGCGGATGATTTCAGAAGTCATCTGTTTCTTTGTCCAAAGGTTAATGAACAGGGTGTCCAGCACAAGGATCAACAGCCTTTACTTTCCGCAACTAAAGTCAGGTACCCATTAGAGTTGGGTGGACTCAGGGACGCCCTGAAAATCCGGAAATTCAAAATCCCAGCCTTCATCGAGATTTGAACCCAGGATCCCAGGTTCGGAATCCAAAATGCTTAACCACTCAACCACCGCGCCCCTTCCAGGCTTTATATTATATGTTATTGCCAGAAAAAAAAACTTTCTTTTTTTTTTAATTTTTAGCGGCCCCCGTAAGGAGAAAAAGCCGCTATTAGGTTTGTGCAAAGTGTCCGTCTGTCCGTCTGTCACACTCAGGGCGCCAAAACTAGAAGAGATACGAAAAATATTTTTTCACCATTAAATGCGGCTTGAAA
>JADKLZ010047696.1:0-12372 GCA_021533235.1 Biomphalaria straminea | reverse complement strand
TCTTCTTTTTTGAAGTAACGTCTGTATTATATAAGATAAGATAAGAACTGGTCCAGACAAGTGATAGAATCATAGCGAATTACGAAAGTTAAAAGCAAAACAAAAAAAAAAGGTAAGTAGACCTATATTTCTATCGCACAGCCGAGTTATATGTCTAGCTGGATTGAAAACATAATTACATGACTGATCCAATTGATACAATTACAATTAATATAAGCTTTGTTGTTTTTTTTATTTTAACCCTTACAATACACTTTTTATTTTAATTTAGTCCACTAATTGGAACAATATTATTTTTGTTTTTATATCTGCATTTAAGAGGAAACTAAAAAAAAAAAGATTATAGGCATATTTAAAATAATCTAACCACCTCAGCTATTCCTTGGTCTGTTGAATAACTTTGGTACCACACACGATCTGTCGACAGACAACCTATATCTCTTTTGTCAAGGATAAATGAAATTTAGATCTTCAATGTTTTCTTGGAGGTTCAGCGAGTGCCGATTTAAATTATTCCGACATCGAATTCCAGCGGTGGTTGATTTTGAAACCAATACGATGCCAATGCCCACACATTCTCGTCGTATGACCTCTAAACCAACCATTCTTTTTTTTTTTTTTTTGTTTTTACTTTCTTTTTTTTTCCCTTCTTTTTTTCTGTTTATTGTTATTATTTTTTCTACTGTGGTTGATTTTGAAACTAATGCGATGCCAATGCCCATTCTTGTCGTATGACCTCAAAACCATCCACTCGAAGTTTTCTTTTCTTTTCTTGTGTTTTGATAGAAAATCAATTTTCATCTTTTTTTTTTCTTTGCCTGGCATTTTTTTCTTGTGGCCAATACGTCTTGTTCTGTCACACTATACATTAGTCTTATTTGTGGGAGGGGGCCAACCAAGATATTCTTGAACCCGGGCCTATGGATACCTTACTACGCCCCTGATCTGATAGGAGTGTACTACAACTGTGCTCCAGTCTCCCGAGGAAGCACTACTTGTTCAGTTGCTACTTAGATTTTAGTTGATCTGATGTGCAAAAAAAAAAATGGCTAGAATTTGTCTACTCAGAATACAGGGGGGTGCAAGTGCACCCCTTTGCACCCCCCTGCAGGCGCCCATGAAGTGGACAAGGGTGGTCTGGCTATATGGTGTTTAAAGTCTACGTCAGAGAACATATCAATGCGCAGAATGAGAAAAAAAGGGACCCAGAGAGAAGAAGAGAGAGAGAGAGAAAGAGAGAGAGAGAGAGAGAAAGAGAGAGAGAGAAAGAGGGAAAGAGAGCAGGCCTTTTCATTTCATTTCTTGTAACAGATACATAAACCACGGGGAAAATGTGGCCCGTTTCTTAGAAGTAAGAAAAAAAAAGGATGGAAATTTTGTTCCGACCACAATAAATAATATTGTAATAATTAAAGGACAAGGCAAACTCAACCAGACAATTATGTTTATTCACAAGATACAGTTACACAAGAAATCTTCTCTTTAATACAGTGTCTTCATTTTCCACTTTAGCTTTTGGGCGGAAATCGTTAGTCTCTTCTGTAAACATCCTGTTATAGTCCGTTCACTAGAAGTGCGCATCTCTGCACTAGCCTGAATGGCGATGCGCATGGCAGAGTCATAACAATATAAAGCCTGACAACATACCAACGGCCGTAGCCGTTGTGTAATGCTAGTGTAACACTAGCAAATATAATAGTAGGGGTGCATCGGATAGTAGCTCCGGCTTCGGCCGAATATTCCGCCCTTTTTTTTTTTTTTTACTATTCGGCCATATTCGGCTCCGGTCGAAAATCACTGCAGGATTGTTGGCCGAATATTAAAAACTACACCTTGTACCTATTTAATATGTAAGCCTATAAAGTGGACCTTGTTCCACTAATGTCTGTTAAAGAATGTATTAACGTCTATATTTAAAACATAATAATGTGGGCATATAGGCCTATAGTATATGAATATGGATATGCGCCAAACATCTTTATTATAAAGACAAGGTGTGTTAATATAAATGGTTCACACATTTGTTTTTTTTTTTTATATTTTCTTTGTGAACCTTTGAGTGAGTTAGTTAACATGTTAAGATAATATGTTTCTTGACTACGTCACTCTGACCAGACGTCAATAGGGCTGTGCAATAATAGTCCAGTAGTGGAGATGAACAACTTCCAGTCACATATTGAGACTCTCTAGTAGTCACACCATACGAGGGAACTGAGTTTGTTTACTTGGTTGTCAATCTCTATTAGGGACTTCAAGCCACACCTCTACACGTATAACCAGGTATATCTCCCGAGGTAGACATGAACAACTCCCATCCCCTTTTATTTTTAGTCCATCCTATTGAATTCATTGATAGACACGTGACCACAAGTCAGAAACGATAGACGTAGGTACTCTCTAGAGGTCAAACGAGGGAACCGAGTTTGCTTACTTGGTAGTAAATCCCAATTAGGGGGCTGGACTTCAAGCCACACCTCTACACGGGTAACCGGACAATTGAGTTTTCTTATTCGGAGAAAAATTTCGGTTGCGTGTCTGGACTACAGGTCATACCTCTATCCCTAGACTCTAGGCCTACACAAAAGCAGCGTTGGATAAAAAATAAGAAAGCTGTTTTTACATACTTTCTTTGCACAATAAAATAAAACAAAGATGTGCATGTGTGTGTGTGTGTATTTTGCCTTGTATTAAAACCTTCAGTAAGAAAGCTATTTTCATTGTTTAATTCTATTGACTTATCATATAACGAAAAACATTATAGTAAAGTTTAAAATCGCATAAAAGAAACCGCTCTGATAGATAACAATTAGATCTAGGAAACAAAGAAACAATAGGCTGGATTGTTGAGAAACACTTACCTCTGTAGTGTGTGGGTATAATAGATCTACATGTTGGACTGACCATGCCAAAGTGTTTTTTTTTTGCCTGACCACTCAACACTATTACCTATGCCCAAGGGAAAAAACACGTGATGGTCAACACCATCACCTATACACACAACAGAGTGGGATGTCCCAATGATAACGAGCTATAAAGCGGGATCCTCTAGGCGATTTTCTCCAAAATAACTTCTTTTAACGCCTAAATATGTATCTTGTACTACGTAAATAGTTATGTAAACAACCGATAACTAAATCAGGTTTTATAATCATTTAATACTATCCATCCCGGTATTTGCAAGAACAGCGCTATTTGTTTTGCGGTCTTGTCATTATGTGTTCATGATGGAGCGCAGACCTCCTTAGTTGCTTTTTATATAGTACCCATATCTCAGATGAAAGAATCACTGCTTGGTAGGCAAAGATGTTGTAGGCAGGAGGAGCGATTTAGCACATTCTCTTGGGGCACGACGTATCCTAAATTGTGCTGATGTGCCATAAAATCTTAATCTCTCGCTTAGAGACGCCCAAAGGCATTACTGGCTCTAAGCAGAAAGTTATCAATTTCCCTTAAAAGTGATGCTAGACAGATACGCTGGGAAGGAAATGTATCCCATATGGGGGAAGACGGAAGGAAATTTTTTTTTTTGGTTGGTCTCACTTTTAGGAATGCATGCGGCTTTCGAATGAGACAGCTGGAGGTTTATCACAAAGGACCGGGATACACATTTGAGGTCAAAAGAAAATCCCATATAGACAGCGAAAAGAGAAGCTAAATCTGAATAATGCGCTGGATCCTGCAAAATGTTTTGTTTCTTTCTATGATGAACATAATTTACTTTCTAGTCCTTATCTCTCGCAGGACGACGGGGTACGGTCAGGGTATGCAGGCAACCCATTTCATTATCTAATTAATCTAATAGCACTAAGGAAGAAGGAGCACTTGTACTATAACATAAACACACACAATTTAACCACAAACCAAAATGTAAATATTTTTTTAACGAAAATAAATAATTTATTTAATGCGTATTCATTCCAGAATCTGCTTAATAAACATAATGAAATGCGTGTGAAACATAAATAAGACATAGTAATGATATAATGCCTAAACAACGAGTAACATTTAAATCTGTAAGTTAAGACGCTGGACCGATCAGTCTGTACTGTCATCTGGTTTTGCTATTTGTTAAGACTGGACGATCTGTCGCAACCTTTGTGCAGTGGAGACCAATAGCGTACAGACATAGAATATACTTAACGACCTAAAGGAATGCCATTTATTGTAAAGAAATTTGTGACATACTAATAAAAATAGGTTTATATAAAAGTAAAGAATAAATATATCCATAATAATGCGCATCTTCATGAATGCTACGTAGTTGATAAATAAATAACATTGTCATAGTCAGTAGAGGAAGTCTCATTCTTGCTCTTATCTTATAAATTACAGACGTTATTTTAAATTAGGTCTCCCATAAATGAACTTTGATAAATTAGTGTGTGCACAATGTTATGTCAGTACCGTTGAACAGTGTTTAGCAGTTTTAAGGATGTCATGGAAGTCTATTGTTTCAACTTTTAGACTCTCTTCGGAACTTGAGTTATTTTCCTTGGAAGTCACAAATGTACCACTTTCAAAGGATGACCTTTCTTCCAGGTTTGCATCCTTATCTGATATAGAACTTTCAGCGACTGACTTTTCCAAGTTTATTTCGTTATTTTTAACAGCAGCGGCTATAGAACTCTCACAGGATGGCTTGACTTCTAAGCTTGCCTCCCATTTTTTAGCAGCGTCAGCTATATTCTTCTGAACTTCTTCTGAGATGCTCCCGTCGCAGTAAAGGATTCTCACTATGACTTCACTGAAAATTGTGGGGCCTAATATCCTACTGGCCTAAAGGATAAACAGAACATAAAATGAAATAAGTAAAAACAAATTTAATAATTAAATAAATAGCTAGTGACTAAATACGAAACAGAAATTATTAAATCAAAAGAAAAACAATATGTTCCTCTCAAGTGGTGAAACAAATAATGCAACAGTCAATCATGACATTAATCAACAATAAAGACAAATAAAATACATTTTTAAAAAGACAATACCTCCTTCATACAGCTTACAGAGCGATTGTTTTTCTAATGAAAGTTAGATTAAAAAAAAAACATTTTTACTCGGTCCCCCCCCCCCCCCCCCAAAGAGAAAGGATCTTGATTTAGCGAATGTAGGCCTATAGATCTACTACCTTTTATAATGATCTAATGATACGCCTTTAGATCAAGACTTTTTTTTTTGCGCAACGTCTTCTAAGGCTTGCGCCATGTATTGCTGCGCTGTCCTTTCCTCTTTCCATGGGAGTTCCATATGAGGGCTTATTGAATGCAGGTTTGCGCAGAAGGTGGTCTAATCATCGCCAGCGTCTCTGAAGGATATCTACTTCAATGGGCTGCTGTTTAACTCTTTGCAACAATTCCTCAGTAAGAACCATCCTCAAGTTATAATCACAATCTGGATTTTGTTCATGGTGCTGACATGGTTCTCCAATCCAATCTCTGCTCCATAGAGTAGAATTGTCTTAGCAATGTCTCTCTGTTCTTTTCGGCTCCTGTATTGAACTGCTTTTTCTAAGTGCCTAGGGCTAGATCTACATGCCGTATTTGACAGTTCACAACAAATGCAAAGGTAAATTGTAATTACAACTCTGGCTCACCTCGTCTTTACTCAGAAGTCTGGCACTGTTGAAGTTTGTTTTGGAAAACACATTTAGTCTTTCCAAAGGATTCTGGTTCTTCATTCCGAAATCAAGGTAGGTAATCTGTTCAGTTATTACAATAAATCAGAAATTAAATAATAGTGACACACACACACAATGCTATTGCTATACTATATAACTGTTTTTAAAAGTATAAGTTACATTACAAGATTAATTAGAGTAGCCCAAGTACAATGTTTAATTACTTGGTAAAAAATTTAGAATATAGTTTACCTAGCAACGTTATGGGCCTTTAATCATAATATTTCATTATTATTGAAAAAAAAATGTTGTGATTGTAAATATATTGTTACGACCTCGCCATGCGCATCGCAAGCCTGGTTAGCGCGCCTCTAGTGAACGGACTAGAAGACAATGTTTACAAGAGAGAGTAACGACTTCCGCCTAAGGCTAGAGGTGGAATTAAAAGACACTGTAGTGTAATGGAGATGTTATCTTGTGTCCTGTGATGTCTTGTCAATAAATATATGTCTCGTTGAGTTGGCCTTGTCTCTTATATATTATAACAATGGTGCCAGAAGTGGGATTTTATAGGCAACTCAACGAGAGGAGGTAGGATTTGATCACAATGACATCGTTGAAAACACTAGACCAACTCTCAGTTAAAGAACTTAGGCGGGAACTCCTTGATCGATATGAGAAGGCTTGTGGTAACAAGGAGGTACTTACAGCTCGTCTCCGACAAGCCTTGATGGATGAAGAAGAAGATCCGGAGACATACCTATTTGAAATAGAGCCAGATATTGTTGAGCTCATTGGCAAAATACAGGAAAATATTGATGCGATGCGTAAGCAAACCAGCAGGATGGGGAACAAGAAAGATGAGAGGGTATCACACGTAGAAGGCCAAATAGACCAAATTGATGACATTCAGTCGCAAGTAAAAGGAGGAATAAACTCGTTGATGAAGGAGCCGTTGCCTGTGGACTCGTTGGGGAAGAAGTTGCATGGTCAGGACTGTGGTTGCACAAACAGTGGTAACGGAGACGCTGGGGATTGGAGCGCCGTCTGTGTCTGTGTTGTGGGCAAGTTTTGTGGTTGTGACTTTAAAGACGAGAAACGTGACAACGATTTCTGCGACGATCTCGAACGGAAAGAGAGATATGAGGAAACTGAAGTCTGTTATGTGTCCGAAGCGTTTGTTCCTGTTGCACAAGAAACTGAAGTCTGTTATGTTCCCGAAGCGTTTGTTCCTGTTGCACCTGTTACCAGTACCTGTATGAGCCGGACAGATCAAGACAACGTTTGGTCTGCGTCTAAGCCTATTGCTATAGACCTAAAAGACCTCTGCCTATCTGCCGGTGCTCATGAAGAAAATGTGAGGCTCGACAACTGCATCCAGAACTTGGGCATGAACTGTACGTGTGGCGCATTACACGGGGAATGTGGATGCCAAGAAAACCATCAAGAGGACATGTGTACCTCTGCCATCATCATTGACATTGGCATAGATGGATGTCAGTCAACCCACTCTACATCGGAGCTGTCGGAAGGAGGACATCTTCCACTTGGACTTGAACAGACCTGTCTCCTGGACGTGAGACTGTTGGATGAGAATGACTGCGGTGCATTGGACTTAGTCTGCATGCAACGTGGCTGCATGTGAACCTGCAGCTCTCATCAGAGGCGTCTGTCGGGAGGGTCCGCTGAAACGGCGTGCCCGATCAACGGCTGTGCTGAAGAAAACAGTGCTCGACACTATCTCGTTGAGTGTCAAACGGCCACGTCATCGTCTCAACAACAGCCTGGTCAACTGGAGAAAGCGAAAGCGACGGCTGCGGAAAACTGTGCAGATGGATTCGTGGGCAACATGCACCCTACCGCCTGTGGCTCCCACTGATCGACCTCCACCTGAACTGTCAACCCTCAGCTGCAGTGTTTTTTTCTTTTCGGGACGAAAAGTGTTAAGACGGGGGCAATGTTACGACCTCGCCGTTGCGCATCGCAAGCCTGGTTAGCGCACCTCTAGTGAACGGACTAGAAGACAATGTTTACAAGAGAGAGTAACGACTTCCGCCTAAGGCTAGAGGTGGAATTAAAAGACACTGTAGTGTAATGGAGATGTTGTCTTGTGTCCTGTGATGTCTTGTCAATAAATATATGTCTCGTTGAGTTGGCCTTGTCTCTTATATATTATAACAATATTATAGTCATTACAAATTGTCGATAACTTTTATCTGCGTGTCGTTCATGATTGTAATCGTATCAACATTCGTACTATTGTTTGTTAGTCGTGACCAGAGACTATTTTGAGTTACAGCTTTGTAAACTGGGGTCATGTTATTATTGAAATAAAACCTTATCGTACAAGATCTAGATTTAATTCATTCCAACGTGTTCAATAAATGGACTTACATGAACTCTGATTAAATCTGCACTAAATGCACTGTCTGGCTTTAGCTCTTTTACCAGCTCGGAAATCCTTTTTTCGATACTCCTTTCATCAAGCTAAAAATGTGACCAAATAGAGAAAGAATCATGATGAATAAAAAGTAAATTCACAAGTTAAAAACAAACGTTTAGACTCTATCTATATATTATTTCTCAAAGTAAGAGGTCAAACGAGAAACAACATGCAACAACATGCAAGCAACAACAAGTAAATAGGGAAGATCCCATGGCATACGCACGCGGTGTGAATGGACCCAATCCGCACTATTTCATTCACAAAATAGCATAGACATAAATAAATATAGACTGGAAAAAAGGAAGTAACTTCGTGTAACTTGAAAACACATGTATATATATCTACTATTGAATTATGATTTCTAAATTATGAAAAAAATAAAAATTGCATGATCCTCAGTCTTAGAGATTAAACACAATTTAAAGACATAGATTCTAGACATAAAATGAAGTACAATGCACAAATATTTGTTTCATAAAACTCTCTTATGAATTTGTGTAGTGAATGGAAGGGAGGTTAAAAAAGTGGAAGCCGGAAGAGATTATAGGCCTATTGTGTCGTAAGACTCTTGAAACTAATCTAGATCGACATTTAATAATTTCCGGAGATTTCCAGGACTTTTTCGTAGACCTATATTTAATAACATTTCATGAGATTTCCAGGGGCTTCTGGTAAATCAAGTCCAAGAGGCCACGGGAAATCTGTTATATGCTATAAAATGGTTTAATTTAATAATTTATACACCTAAAATTAGCACGGGTCCATAGACATAAATAAATATAGACTGGAAAAAGGAATAGGTCCAATGAAAGTGCGGGACCCACTGCAGTGCCTAAGGCTTGCCCTGGAAAATAGCGGCGTATGCTATGCCGCCGGTCGTCAAGAGGCCGCGGGAAATCTGTTATATGTTATAAAATGGTTCAATTTAATAATTTATACACCTAAAATTTAGCACGGGTCCAAAGAAAGTGCGGGACCCACTGTGGTCGCATATGTTGCAGTGCCTAAGGCCTGCCCTGGAAAATAGCGGCGTATGCTATGCCGCAGGTCGACTAGTAAAGAATATTAACGTAGAATTACGAAAATTTAATAAAATGTGTTCAATCTTAAGCGTTTTTAGAGTGAAATACCAGTTTCAGAAGTGATTCTAATCAGAAAATGTTCCAATGATTTATTTATTAGTCATGTTGTATTTATTTGCAGTCTTGTGCTTGGGGAGCAATCGGTCAAATCGGCATAAGGCCTGCCGAGATCCTGAACTGAACTTCAGAACTTCAAGAATCGATCTAGACGCATGCGCCTAGAGAAATACTCAATGAACATACCCCCCCCCCCTTTTTTTTTTTTTGCAGCCTTGAAAGTTGAAATTAATCTTTTTCCAAACAATAGAAGTTTATGAAAACTTTGAATCTGTTTTTTTTTTCGTTAAAATTACCGGTACTAGCAGATCGCTGCAAAAAAAAAAAAAAATGGTATTAAGCGCCTCCTGACCAGCTAACAAATGTAAGCTACAAACACGTTAAAACACCAGTCCAGATGTTTGGACCTAGAAAATATTTGATGGCTTCGTAAGGGTAGGTTGGAAGCAATTAAAGGTAACGAAATGTAAACTTTGTTTGCCAATTTAACAAATTCATTGCATTATTACTTTTGAAATCTCGGGCCTCAACGGCTTGGTCTCGTGAACACACTTGTAAAGTTTCCTGACATAGATTCTGTTAATGAGCTCTCTAGCCTTCACCATTTCCGGTTCTTGGCTTTTGGAATGTAAGACCATGTTGATGACATCATCAGTCAGGTAACTGTAAGCCTCCATGTCGTAAATGCACTCAGAAAGTGGAATTGGTCTGAAATATATTATGAATATATGTACTACCCATTCATAAATATGGAAATACAATTTTTAAAGTTACTTTATAGTAAAACTTTCACAGTAACAAAGGCTATATTATCAAAATATTTGTTTATTTACCCCTTTTCTCCATGAAACTTTAAGTATTTGTCAGCCAAAAGCATGGCATCAATAACCCTGAAAAGATAGATGAGATATTGAAGTAAAGGTAATGTCGTAATACAAGAATTGAAAAGATAGATGAGATATTGAAATAAAGGTAATGTCGTAATACAAGAATTGAAAAGATAACAAGACTCATTGAGAGTTCAATATTTTACTCTCTTAAATTTACGGTTGAATTACAGTCCATTCATTTCATATTTTAATCAAATTAACATTGAATTTTGTTTTCTAAAGCATTTTTTACATGAATGCAACTATTACCTAATATCGCGTAAAATAAGGTCAAGTTTCTATTTATAACTTAAATTTATTCATGATTTCTATTTTAACGTGAATTCACGCATTCGCTTTACTTTAAACATTATTATTTTCTTTAATTGTTTCTAATGCACAATATCACTGACTACATCAGCAATACGCAAATTAAGACCCGCGGGCAGCGGGTAATATCTGTCTAGTATGAAATATATTCAATCTAGTGTCGGATTTACGGCAATGAAGACTTGCGAAGCTTCTCAGAGCTTCATATTTAAAGGGAACTCTACAAAATAAGAATTACATTAAGAAATAAAGTCATACTAAATACATAGGCCTACAAAATTGAAATTAACAAGACATCTATTTCTTTAAAAAGTTTGACATGCTTTTAGAACTATTTATAGACCTAAATACTAATTAAGGGCATTTTTTCAAATCGTTTGAAAGATAATAGGGTCTACGCATGGACAGGGCATCCATTTACTTACATTCGGCCCTAAATACATCATTAGCATTAATAGATGTTTTTATTTGAATATTAATAAAGCTTCTTGTCCTATGAATTATGATTTTTTTCTTCCACTGTTGTAAAATATTATAAAATCTCAATCCATTTTTAAATTTGGATGTTATTTTTAAAGGAGTTGCAGGTCAAATATCTGCTATTTTTTTTATTTACATAGTGTGATTTTTCCGAACGCTTCTTTATATATTTTAGAAATATGTTATACAGATTATAAATATTTTATAAATGTTCTCTTTAGTTTATAAACATTTTAAAATGTGTTATATAGTTTATAAATATTTTAGTATGTAGTTAATAAATACTTTAGAAATGTTCTATTTAGTTTATACATATTTTATAAATGTCCCCCATGTAGTTTGTAAATATTTTAGAAATGTTCGAAATTTACGTTTACATATCATTTACTGGTAACCAACTGTAACAGAGCCAGGGGCGTAGCTAGAAATTTTCCATCGTTTGGGGGTTCGGAGGGACTGACCTCTTTGGGGGCCCCAACATTTTGCATAATACTAAATTTTTAATGCTAAAAACACTCATTTGGGGCCCCCCTTTAGTGGGGGCACCGGGGGATTTTCTAATCCCCCCCATCCTATCTACGCCACTGGACAGAGCTGCGTAACAGAACGGCTCCATGTCATGAATGAAAGGCTTGGTTAGTAAGACGATTACTGTAGTGCCATTCCCAGCATTATTACCACATCGTATGCTGATAAACGTTTAGAACAGCCCATTTGGGAGCATGTTCTTGCTACTTTATTCTCCATCTCTTAAGTACGTTTCCACACGAGGACTGAGGTGGGGATTCCCCATGGTAAGATGCTGCAGTTAATTATTTTAAAACACAATGTACTTCTGAATGTTCAACCGACCGTAACACCGAGAATGATCAAAGATGTTCACATCTAATTTTCGTCTAAAAAAAAAACAAAAAAACTGACAGAATGTTGGCGTGGTTTTGTGATTTTATCTTACATGGCTTCAATGATACATTTGACTCTGTGTTGATAGGCGTATTTGTGTAGAGTCCATCTGGTGTAGAACATGTTATACAAGTTACTGATTTCCTGGAAAAAGCCAAGAATGAAGATATTAAAGTATCTTATCATACATAAACAAGCAAAAAAGTAAAAAAAACAACAACAAAGTACCTCTTTCAGACCTTTCAATATATAGGGCAGATGATGTAAATAAAATCTGTTTCAGTAGTCGACGGTTGACTAGGGTGTCATGTGGCCAGCATAACGACCCACATCTTTAGTTTAACCAAAGGAACCCATTATAGTTGGGTGGACTCAGAAGCCCCCATCCCCCAAAAAAAATCACGATATTAATAATCCAAGTTTTGACGAGACTCGAACCCAATGTCTCTCGGTTCGGAACTCAAAAGCTTTACAACTTGGCCATCACGCCCGCTAGACATAAAAAGATTCACATTATTAATTCATGTTTGTTTAACCCAGTGATGCCCAAACTACGGCCCGAGGGCCAGATCCGGCACGCAACGTGTTTCC
>JADKLZ010047694.1:0-13855 GCA_021533235.1 Biomphalaria straminea | reverse complement strand
TGATCAAGGAGAGAGAGACACGTGTTGAGGCGGGAGGAGTACTACATTACATTCCTGCCCATATGGTATCAACTGGGAGGGATGGGCATCCGGCCCTCAAGGCGATTACCTGTTTGATCTCTTCCCCGGTCAAAGGGAGATAAGCGAGGAGTGGCGACAGTCATGGTCCATGCGCTAGACTTTGTTTAGCGTAAATAGGAAAAAGGTGCGGTTTTGTGAAGAAATGAGGCATAGAAAAGGGGAATAATTGAAATAAAATAAATAAATAAGGATAAATAATAATTAATGCTGTGATAAAAGTGAGCGAATCTGACGGCGAGTTTTTGACTTGTCACAACATTGACGTTCTTTGGGTATTACTAAAACCTAAAGATGATTTCAAGGAGAAAATACTCAAAGATGATATTCAGGCAATCGTTGTTCTAAGAAATAGTCTGTCAGGGGGCTTGAATAAAAGCACCACAAGGTGTAACAAAACAAATCTTTACAAAAAAAGAATAAGAAGAATTACAGAAATGGGAATCAAATTGGAGAATGTCTTGTGGGAAGCATGGTCGAGAGGTTAAGTACTTGGCTTGGCTACCTAGAAGGGGGCTCGAGGTTCGACACCCAACTCAGGCAGAGTTGTGTTTACTGAGCCCCTAAAGGCAGCACGAAAACCAACTCCTAGATACCCCTTCCCTTCCACAGGTCTCACAAATGAGATTGGACCAAAGCGTTCTGAGCATACTATAAACATGAAAGTAGCACTACATAAATCTATAATAATAATAGGAGAATAACAAAAAGAGTGACAAACTCCATGGACGTTATTCACAAAAGAAAAAAAAACAGTACAAAGTTCATATGTGTGTTTATTACAACTTCAAGTCAAATTACATAAATAATGATAAATTAATCATAACAATAACTTATACACAATGTGGACCTGTTTAGTGCAAACTTGCTCCCCATTGCTCCAGAAAGATCCCATGCTTCACCATTCACTATATAAAATATTAAAACCTACTATTTTAAAGTTTGACTTTGTTTATGTTTTGTCTCTTACTGTCACAGCAGCTTGACCCAACATTATTCATGCAAATAGCACTATTTACTATTTATTATATATATAATATTATAACACATTACAGCGTTGCATTTAAATACAGAATTTATTTCTTTTTTTAAACTTTTGTATACATTCTACATCTAACCTTGTTTTTACAAGTAGTATGTAGCCTTACATGATAGAGCTGAGTTGAATGAGCCAATTTAATCTTGCATTATAAAAATATTTTGAGAAAGCCAATTTAAAATAAAAACTGACTAATTTTAAAATTTAATTTAGAGTTTTCAAAATATGTAAAAAGGCATCTTGCTGAATAAAATACTGTACAACTAGTCAGTATGGTGAGATCCTAGGGTGTAGCAGCTGTAGTGCTAGTCTTCGGCAGCTCCACTTGTTTCTTCTGGTGAACCTTCTTCTACCTCATCAGTTTCAAATTTATCAGTTTCCTATAGAAATTATAAATAGTTTATATAGTTTATAATATTATATTAAAAACAATGAACACAAAAAATGCATATATTAAGTGTAAATTTACTCAAATATATTTGCATTTAATGACAAAAAACAAATTATGACATTTTTTTTGCTAGAAATTACAATTTCTTTTTATGATTATTAAGACTATAGTTTTATTACAATACATCACAATAGTGTTTTTTTTTGAGAAACATTTATTAGACAATATTATATAAATAACTATGATGATAATTGTTTCCTGATGATTTTGTGGTTTCATGTTAAAATAAATTTTATTACATACTATCTGAAAATAACCAAAATGATAAACATTTTCACATCAACTTTTCTATAGTTTTTTTTTCATTCATGCTATTCATGACATAATGAAGTTGTATCTGTAGATATTATTATGAGGATCATTAATTTCAAAGATGAAAAAAAAAATAGTTTCATTAAAAAAAAATATATATAAACTTCAAAACAGTTGCATTTTTTTTACACTTATCTGTATTGTAAGAACTTATAACTCAAGTATCACTAATTTTCCCACCTTCAGTGGTACAAAAAAAAAGAAAATGTAACTGTTATTACCTTGCACCTAGAACAACTAACAACTAAGCTATTTTCATGATCAAAACCACAGGGATTAAATTGAACAAATAAATTTGAAGCCAACATTGACTGATAACAGGTTTTTGTGTTTAAAATTATAAAAATAAAATGAAATGTAGTTATAACTACATCTTTTGTGTGTTGAGGGTGGAGGCAAAAAAAAAGATAGTGATACACCAAGTAGACTGTTCTAATTTAACATATCATTCTATAATTCATGGGCTAAAATTATGTTAGGGTTTTAAAATGGGGTGAGTGGAGATTCTGCCAAAATATAATGTGGGCATGCAATACTTGTATGTTTTACGTGTTAGAATTGAATAAAACTTCCATATTTTTGATGGTCTTAGTGACCCCTGGCAAAATGTCATTCGACACCCAAGACGGTCACAACCCACAGGTTGAGAACATCTGATCTAGAGTAAAAGTTCTTAACACCTAAGGCAACTGTTCCCAATCAAGAGTATATTCACATACCTGTTCAGCTGATTCCCCCTCCTCTTCTTTTGTGTCTATTTCTTTCATTTCTTCTTCTGCTTTTGTTTCATCTTCTTCCTTAATGTCTCCAAATAGATTAGATGAATTTTCATCATTGTCAGCCTCAGTACGAGTTTCAGTGACTGGTTCCTCCTTCTCCTCCACTATGGGCAGCTTGGATGCTGATGCTGCCTCCTTAGCTTTCCTTTCTTGTTCTGCCTGTTAATGAAGGATTGAACAAAATGTGAAAAGAGAGATAACAAGAATTAATTTGATTCCATTAGAAGCCCTTTATACTAATGAAAAAGTCATTATCTCCCTTTATTTAAATTTCTGAAAAAGAAAGGTGGTGTATTATATGACCTGATAGTGATGCAAGAGACCAAATGAATACAAACTATAAAGTATGATAAAATGATATAAATGATGGTTGACTTATAAATGCTTTCCAACACCTATACCAACATAATTTTTTCACATCTTCATTTAATTACATAAAGACTTTTATGTTCGCTTTTTAGATGTCTAATCTCAATAACAATTTCAGTTTGCAAATATCACTTTTAAAAGACTTGACACATTTCAACTAAAAGTGTTAAGAAATGTAATAATCTAAAGAGAAAAATTAATGAATAAAAAAAATATGAAATTGTTAAATGTATCAGTGTAAAGTTAAAATAATTTTGCAACAAATTAAAAAACTAAAAACTTAATGCATCTGTTGAGAAAAAAAAAACAACTACTTTATATATTGATAAATGTGCTGTATTCCGCTGATTAATATTTTAAAATCCATATGTAAATTCCCCTGTGCTTTTACTGGCCACATGGAGACTGATTAAAAAGATGACAATAGTTGTTTGTGTGTGAATTATAAACATTTAAGGTTGTGCAGAAGAGATAGATGTTTAAACTGTTTAAGTGATTTTAAAAGGGACTTATTGAAGGATAAATAGATTTAATATTGTTTTCATTGATTGGATTTAATTGTGTGAGTTCTTTGAATTATTGTTTTCATTTAATTAACATTTCCATTAGACTCATATTGTAGATTAAGTTATTTGAAGGCATTTCTAAAACTATCTAGAGAAAGCACTGACCTAATAATGACTGATACGTAAAATATAATCATACAAAGAGCAAGTCTTACCTTTAACCTTGCAGCTTCTTCTTCAGCAAATCTCAAAGTTTCTTCAAGCCTTCTGGCTCTGTTTTCTTTTTCTAATTCCTCTAGTTCCAATTCCTTTTCTAACTGTCTTGCCTCTTCTTCTTTCTTGATGGAATACATTTTATATTTACACATGTTTCATATAATTTTAAATTTATTTTGAAGACAAACTTTACTTTGTAAAAAAAAAAAAATAGGCATATAATTGCTATTAACATTTTAAATAGTTTGTTAATTTTTTTGTATAATAAGAATTTCTTTTTTTTTTAATTTAAGGATAAGCACTATAAAGGTGAACTGAGTCTTTTTTTAACAGGAATGGACATGGTGACTGAGTGGAATTAATATTTTGGATTTTATCCATGCAACTTAAATTTACAGGACATTAGTTGGGTAAAGAAAAAGTTATTGGTTATTGTATCAGCTATATGACACCTTCATTATCTGTTGGCCATTGAAACAAATTACCCATGCATCATGAGGCTTTAAAAGTAGTTTCCTTGTTTTTTTAATTACTTAAAAAGATCAAATGATCTTTCATCCAAATTAGTAAATATAGGAAATGTCTAAATGAATAAAATGAACAAGAAAACATTTTAAGAAATAAAAATGTTCAAACCATAATTTCAAAGCTAAAAAAGAGAAGGATAGAAAAAAAAAACTCTTATCATTACACAAAGAAATAATTAATTTTTTTTCTACAGACTCATTTATCAAAATTCTTTCTTTCTATATGCAATTAAAGCTTTAAATGAGTTGCTTTTACTAACCAGAAAAAACTAATAAATAATGTCCTTTTTGCTTTGACTTAAAGATCTAAAATATAAATGCCAGAAAAACTTACCACAGAGAAGAAAATTTGAAAAATACAAAATAATTGTTTTATTTCTCAAAAAATCATCTCTATCTTATAAAATGAGAACATTATTTTCTTTACCTTTTGTTTATATTTTTCATTTTCAACGTGTTTTTTGAGCCAGTGGGCTATGTATTCAATGGGATCATGTGGACGTTTTTCTACTACTTCCTTCAGGCATTGTGGCAAGAAACCAAGATGATCTTTAAGATACTGAGTTTCCATTTTCTAGGAAGAAAAACATGAAAAGAGGCAAAGAACATTTATGTTGTTATATTGGAACTCTGCCTGCTGTGCTATCAGTGTATTACAATATAAATTTGTATTTGCAATGTAAGAAAATGCTAAAAAAAATTAGTTCATATTTTAAGGTTTATATAATCAGTGTGATTTTGAAGAATTAGGAAAAATGACAACATACAGCAGGCAATACTTTGCTTGCCAAAATAGAATGTTGAAAAAAATGTCCCCCTCCCTCCAAAAAAAATTTACAAATTTGTCCACTTACTCAGAATGCTGCCTAGTATATATACAAACTATAGAGCATACAGATCATTTGATTCTTAACATTTATGTTAAAGTATAGAGTCCTTCCTTAATATATTGAATGGGTATATACTATAGTTACATGAGCCATAATAATATATACAGAAGCGTAATGAGCATATCTGGCACCCAATCAGCAGAAGCTTTTTGGCACCACCAAAGCAAACATACAAACACTTACTAAAATAAAAACATTAAAAGATAAATTAAATGTAATCAATAATTATAATATAATCTGAAAGCAGTAGAATGCATTACCTAACTCAAAATGTCGTATATCTAATATTAAATTGTCCCACATATATCTACTAACAGAATAAGATAAGTAAATATCATATATTAAATCATATGCATAATATTATAGTACCAAATAATGCTCTAGCTAGTCTATAATAGGCCTATATGCTTGTTATAGAAAATCCTTAATTAGATATTCATACTGAGGTACTCATACCATGATAGTTGTTATTGGAAGTGTTGCTTACGCTACTAAATCAGTTGACCTACTAATGTCGTAGAACGACTATGGTTTATCTCAGACACTTTTTCGTGCGACGTGTGGAGACCTACTTTGGAAAGACACTTCTGTCCACAAAGATCTATTATTACAGATTGAGGTGGCTATGACTTTGGAGTTATAGGAGCGGCCATTTTTTGTATCGCACACCTTTCTTCCACATCTGAAGCCCATGTTTTTTTTTAACTGTCCATACCATATAGCTTTCTGGGTCACCATCTCTCTCCAACTAGCGCGGTCTATAGGCCCAAGCTATGTCTTCCCAATGGTCAGTATCAATGCTCACTCTTTTTAGGTCCTATTTTATTACATCCAATTTAAGTGACAGAGCCAGAGTTGGGGGCAACCAGTTTTTCTTGAGCTAGACGCAAGTACGTACTAGATCTGTAATCTATATCTAAAGGCCTACAGACTATATATACTTTATAGTCTATACTCTATAAGTATAAGATATAGTATCTAGCTAATCTTGTCTAGATATTGATACTTATACTTATTAATAATAATAGGGCCTAAAATAAATCTATATCTATTACAAGTATTACAATATAACAATATAACTTCAATTTTAACTAAATATAGATATAGGCCCTACAATAGTTTGTCAATAGATTATTTAGATAGATTAAATCTCATCAAGCCTCAAATTATCCAATTAGAATAATTAGATCTACTAATGACTATTTAATCATGATCTAGATCTAATAATTTATAATATAATAATTAGATGTAGATCTAGAATCTATCTAGTAAATTTTAAAAAAATTAGTTTAATTATATTTATAGTTTAATATTTTTTTAAAATATTTAAATTTAAAGCAAAAAGTTCGATTAAACCTAGAATAGTTATCTATGGTCCAGATCTAGAGAGATTCAGCTCTAGATTTAATACCTTTTTTTTAGATAGCGTCCAGATCTATTTCTATTTCTTATATTTAAATTTTTAACTAGCGTCAATTAATAATTGATTCAATTTTAGCCCTCGTCAGGCTAAACCGGATGTTTACAGTCTGTCCTTGACAACACAGGTCTTTTCACAAGACGACACAAACTAACGTAATTCCCCGTTCAAGCTTTTCGTTAAACTGTTGCAGACCTACTGTAACTAGATCAAGAAAGAAGTAGCTGACTAAGGATTTCTGTTTTATATGGTATTTAGAACTAAAGCTTTCTATCAGACTATAGGCTTCATTCTGATTTTTAACAAGTGAGTGAATAGTGTGGGCCTATTTTGTAGATAACTTGCATTTTTTTTTATATGTTAAAAGCAGGTCTATATCATGTATAAGCTACATGTGTGTAATCGTGTATGAAAATTGAGCGACTACAACAAACAAACAAAATTAAATGACAAAAACGTATTCAAGTAAAGAGAATATGATTAACATGTATGCAAAATTCTAATTAAAATTAACTTAAGCTAATTTAAGATGACCTACATTTTATTTAAAGTTAGTTCAAGTCAAGTGGTTGGATTTATTATATTCCATACACGTGAAAAAGGAAAAAAAGAAGACCTACAAATATTCTAAATATTCTCATTCATAGACTTTGGCGGTAATTTTTTTCTAGTTAATCATGCACAGGCCTATTAGGCTCTTAGAGTTTTTAAAGTATATTTAATTAAAGTTGGTACCAAAAAAAAATCAACTCTCTTAGGCTAAAGCTATAGTATATAGTTTAAAATTAAAAGAATAAAATGCAATTGATCTTTTCATAAAGCATCTAAACAACTATGTCTATGTGCATTTCAGTGGCGTAGCTAGAGTATATGCTGCTTGGTGCGGTACCTCATCTTGGTGCCCCCCCCCCAAAAAAAAAAACCCAAATAAATAATAACATTGCAAAACCTTACTTTTTAATCGAAATAATATGTATTCATTAATCAAATAGTGTTAATTCAAAAAAAAAAAATCACTTTTACATAAACATGCTGCACGTGAATTTTACGCGCTTTCTTGCTGGCATAAGTATCGATAATTTTATCGAAATAATTTTTTTCCACCAGCTCTTGTTCAATGGACAAAATGACCAAATTAGTGAGTCGTAAATTTGTTATCGTTGATCGCAAGTAATTCTTGATCAGTTTAAGTTTGGAAAAACTTGCATGTAGCGACGCTTACCGTAATAGTCAAAAATATGTTAATCATGGTGACGATTTTCGGGATTGAATCATCTAGCTGATATTTTTTAAAATAAAATTCAAGAGTTCAACAGGTCCTTTGTTTTGGAAGTTCAAAATTCGAATCGGGTGATTATTTCTTGAACAATCCTTCCAAGGTAGAATAAATTTCCCTTCGTAGCTCTTCTTTGTGTGTAAGTACAGAGTCGTCACTTTTCTCTGCAGGTATCTTTTTCTTATGGCTATAAGTTTTTGAGGTTCTGTACTGATTCTCAGATCTGAGCACACGCTTTCAGCAAAGGTAATGCTGGCTTCAGCGATGTCCTCTCGATTACAACTTAAGAATGTCTCTGTTTTTAGTTTGAGTGAGCAGTCTCGAATAGACAATCCTTGTTTTTAAAGGTAGACTTGCGCTTCATTAATTTCAGTAAATACAGGAGCCCTAAATCCAAGATAGATGAGAAAAATAAAAGACTGAATAGCAAATAGTAATCCACCTGCTTCAGATCTAGTCGATGAATTTTCATCTCTGCTAGTTAATGTCTCCAGTTTCCATAATTGTAGAAAATGTATCCCTAACCATCTTGACCCCTTCTCCTCTGGCGCTCCAGCGGGTCTCAACTAAACGTTTAAGGCTAGTTCCGTTTTTTTGATGAGGTATATCCCAGCGGTGTGTTGAAGTTAAGAAAAAGGCGAGTAAACGGTCCAATGTACCAAAAAAATGTTACCGAATTGACTTCAGCTTCAGCAACTCGAATTCCTGCTAAATTAAGAGAATGGTTTGAGCAGGCAATGACAGGCAATGACACCGTAGTTTTGACCTTTCATGACCTTTCATAAACGCAGCATTATCATAGCTTTGACCCCTGCAGTCCATTATGTCTAAGCCATCCGAACACAGTTTCTGTAGAATCATCTCAGCGATTCCTGCAGCATGCTTGTCCTTTGTGTCGATGAAGTCAATAAAAGACACACGAACCTGCAACCCGTCATTATTTATGACAACGAAACGTAAAATTTGGGAAGTTTGTACTGTCAAAAATAATAGAGAAATATTTGGCTTGTTTTACTTGCTGTATGATTTGTTTTTAACACATGATCCCCCGATATTGTAATAAATTCATTTGGTATTTGTGGAGACATGTATGTATTCGGTCTGGAACAAAGCTTAAGCACATGCTCCCTCAAGAGTGGATCGTACTTTGATAGTAAATTTACTAACTCCAAGAAATTGCCTTGATTTTGCCCTTCCAACACTTCTTCAGCTCGCTTGTGATGCCCACAAAGTGCCAGATTTTTCTTTGAGAGAAAACGAATGATGTCAAAGATTCTCTTCAGGTAGTCTCTCCAGGTTTTCATCTCTTGTATAATCAAATCTTGAGCCTTGTTGTCAATACTGTTCCCTACTCTCAGGCGAACTTCAAGTTTCCTCCAAGTAAGCGATGACTGAATGTGAGCTCTGCTGATCTCATGTTTTTAAATTTTCAGGGATAACCTCCACCACTCATTTAATCCATCTTTGGATTTAAATGAAGATTTGATACTTGATCTTGTTGAGAAGAGTATGCAGGGAAAGCAAAATACGAATTCTTTCTTTTTTGGCGAATAAAACGTCGAAAAAACCAAGCCTTTCAAGGTTTTCTAGCCTTTCCTTTTGCTGATTCTTGATGTTTCTGAATTGACTGTTCATACGCTGAACTGTTTCAGATCTTTGAGTGACAATGTGAATGCAAATATTATCTGTGATGCCATAAGGCCAATCTCCAATGTCGTTCAGTTATTATCCTGCTTTCTTTTACACTGTCGCTATCCTTTAGTCTCTAGAACCTGCGGTATTGAAGTCTTCTTTATCATCATTCAGTATGTCGGCCTCGTAATTTGTTCTGTATTCAATGATAACCGTCAACAAAATAGCAACATAACTAGTTTATAAATCGTTAGCTCATGTTTAAAATACAGTAGTTTATGTCTGTTCGTGTCCATACACTTAGTCGTTTTTATTGAAAAGCTCAGGGAAGTAGGAAATTAATACACACTGGGGGATTTTGGGGCCCCTCTCCAGTTGGTGCCCTGTGCGGCCCGCACCACCCGCACATTGGTAGCTACGCCACTGGTGCATTTATTTGAGTGAATCAATGATCTGAAGAAGTCTACATTTTTTTTCAAAGATTTCTTGTAATTTGTTTCCTCGTGTAGGCCTATATACAACAGTCAACACTAGTCTGTTGTTTCAGAGATGGCGACTAATCAAGAAACAAATTATGTTGAAAATATTTTCCCATATAAGGATCCATTCAAAGGAAATGTAATATATACAGGTAGGGAGCAACATATTTAAGTAAAATACAAATGTTAATTAGAGTGCGACAAATGGTTGGTGGGTGTATAGATAAATATAATGTAGCCTAGCATATATTATTTACTAGCTATGTATACCCTGCTTTGTCGAGTTTTTCCGTTGTCTTTTTTTTTTTATTTTATTATAAATGGCTTTTATGCAGTTTTAAATGTTAAAACCTATGTTAACCATTGACCCAAATCTATAGGTAAGTCTCTTGTTGTATATGGGAACTTTGAATATCCTAAGATCACCGCTATTATATTAAATATGACCTCCTCAATGATGCAGAGGGAGGGGGGTGCCTGAAAGCGAGGGATCTCGTGTTCGAGTTCACCCAGCTCTAATGGGTGCCTCGAATACATCGGGAAAGTGAAGGCGATTGGTCATTGTGTTAACCACGTGACTCCCTCGTTGACCGTCGGCAATAGAAAGAGATGAACTTTACATCCTTTACCATTCGTTGATCTCAAGATCTGAAAGGGATAACATTATTTTGTAATGATTTAGAGGCGGCCCCAGTATGCGGTGTAGTTCAGCCGGAAGTTCTTGTTTAAACATAGGAAATTGTTTTGACATGTTTTGGCTATTGAGTCGATAAATCAATTATTATAAATGTTTGCAAGAATCAGCCGTGTACAGTGAACACGAGTTGATACAACTCCGGACACGCTTAATGTGTACACATTTCTGACTGCCACGTTTGACCAAACGTAAAAAAAAATAATTCTAAGCAGGGTACGTGTACTACTAGTCAACCTGGACCTCAAAGAGTGGACATCAATATATATATAGGTCTAAATATAGCCTACATAGCTCCTTCTTCGTGATCAAAGATGAGCACATTTCTCATATCCTAGGAACTTGATGAATGTAAGGTCCAATCCTCGCTTTAAAAAGCCGGCCGCATATGTGGCATGGGTTGATTTTGGTCAGTTGGACATCAGTGTAGACTTCTGGGAAGACATAGCACTAGAGTATATGTAGAGAGATGGTGACAGCTATGGACAGCGAAAAAGCATCGGCCTCAGTTGTGGAAGAAAATCAAACCAAACGAAAAATGGTTTGCTCTCAACCGCCAAAGCGCATGTCACCTTTTAACTTTGCTTTATTATATATAAAATATATATAGACCGGAATGTCTCTTCTGATTAGGGACCTACAGTCACACGTAAAATGGCTTGTCAAGATGAAACATACTCGTTGTTAGACAGAAGGTGGCAGGCAAGCTTGTACTAAGCCGGAAATGTTATACTCATGAAAATGCAATTTGCGTTAATTACTTTCAGATAACATTCATGGATACCCTAAGAACATTCTCGCCACTTTTATCGAAGAATTAATTAATTAGCTAGCAGTGAATAAGAATAGGTAAAACAAATTAATTCCAATTCTCTTTTTCATGGTAAACCAGCAACAAAGACGCAAAATACTTATGTCTTATAATAAATGAAAAAAAAACGGTCTTGGAATCTTCACATTGATGAAACTAAAAAAAAAAAAATCAAACAAAGCATTAGGCTTTATTAAAAGAAATATCTACAAATCAATTAAGAACTTAAAACTAAAATGATATTTAACCTTGGTTAGGCCAATAATAGAATATGCATCCTCTGTTTGGGACTCATCAACTCAAGAAAACATTAAGAAACTGGAACAGACAAAAAATAGAGCAGTGAGATTCATAACAAACGAATATTCACATTTGACTAGAGTAACACCTTTAGTAAAATCACTAAATTTAGAAAGCCTTCAGGATAGAAGACTTAACAGCAAAATAGCAATTATAAATAAAACAATGAACCATAATCTTCAAATACAAAAACAAAACTTAATAAAATACTCAGAAAGACTCAAACATAGAAGTACATATCTCGTACCAGGGCCGGATTAAGCCAATTTGGTGCCCTAGGCACAAACCAACATGGGTGCCCCCTTCTGCCCGGACCCCCGTTTCTCCACTGACAGCTGGTTTGTTCAATATTATGTTATATTGTAGAGCTTGACTGACCCTATGAAAATGTTGCAACACTTCTTCCCAAAAGACAAGCATGAATGCAAATTCTAATTCTTGCATCTTCTTTGCAATATTTTCTGCTTCTCTTCTGGTGTCCCCCTTTTGTGACTGGTCTTCTTGTAAACATTCTAACGCTTCTATAATCTGAGGATGAGACTTTACAATATGCTTCAGTTGCAACACCATGTGGCCCCATCTGGTATCGGAAAGGGGCTTTACAGGCGTTTCATTCAAAAGGCATCCTTTCAGAATGCAAATGTAATTAAATGTACAGCCATTTAATGTCACATCGACAAATTAGCACTATTCACAATTGTTTTCACTAGCAGACCAAAACGGAAGTGAATTTGTCACTAGGCATTAGTGCGTTACGTAGCACAAACATCTCGTATAAAAGTAAAGAAAAATAGCACAACATGCCACGAAGAAAAATAGCGAAAAATTGGATGGGGATATTTTACCCCCAGGTTGTGGGACCAAGGTTAAATAATGTGCGATTCAATATAACATTTGCGTTTGCTAATGTCATGTCGATTTCGCGCGGCTACCGGGACAATATACACATTTTTCTTGCGGACTTGTGGTGCCCCCCAAACGCTTGGTGCCCTAGGCACGTGCCATGTTTGCCTAATGGTTAATCCAGGCCTGTCTCGTACCATATTCTAGGACAAATCTATACAAAAGCTCCTTCTTCCCTAGCTCTATTAGAGCATGGAATGGATTGCCTGAGCTAGCCAGGAAAACCAGTAACTTGGCAGAATTTGGGCCAGTGGTTAATATGCATGACAAGTGGCGTAGCATCCATGGCGCGAAGGGGTTCAATGACCATTAGGGGCTCATAGCCTGTGAAGTAGTAACAAAGGCGCAAACGGGTTCATTGCACTTGAGCCCATGACTCTTGACTAGTTGGGGCCCTCGCGAGGACTTACGGATGACACTAATTAATGAAATAAAAATTTGGAAACAGCTATTATTTATTCAAATTTCTCAAAGCTTAATTTTTTTCTTTTTTATCTGTATTTATAATGTGTAATGACAACTTTCCTTTACATCAATCCAGAAATAAAGCAATCATAAACAATTTTAGGTCTTCATTCTTTCTAAAGAACACGAAAAACTCATCTCGTTTTGACAATTAGCTAATGCTCCTATATCTGCAACCAGTAGCGGCCTTAGGGGGTGGCAAGTGGGGCAACCGCCCCAGGCCCCGCGCATGTGGGGGGCCCCGCGCTGGGAGATTTTATTGTCACCAACGTCGAAAACTAAATGAGTGATCATAATCAAGGACTTGCTACTCAATATTTTCGTAGTATATTTCTCATACCATTGGCCATTTAAGCTCTTAACCTTTTTTTTTTTTTTTGTTTTAAAATACCGGTACCTTTCAGTTTCGGTAAAGACAGCGGAGTCTAAGATGCTATCATCGTTTAACAGTTCACAATAAAAACACATAAGTGGAAGCAACCAATCCTAATCGTTTATTTAGTATTTAAATAACGCATCTAATCGGATTTTATTAGGAAAATGCTTAGTGATAAAGTTTGAACTATTCTTTGCGTTATGAAAAATTGTAACGGGTATATATTTATAACATTTGTAGTAATAAAAATGAAACTTTTGACATTGATTTTTTAATAAAAATAATCAGTGCTTTTTTTACCGTCACACCGGTAGGGCGTACTTCACTTTTTT
>JADKLZ010047693.1:0-13602 GCA_021533235.1 Biomphalaria straminea | reverse complement strand
GACCACCGCATCCCAAAACGTCTCATGTATGGCCAATTAAGAGAAGGCAAGCGCTCGCAAGGTGGTCAAAAAAAGCGCTACAAAGACACCCTCAAAGCTTCTCTAAAGGAGTTCAACATTGACCCAGGCACCTGGGAGACAGAGGCACATGACAGAGTTTCATGGCGCCGCGCTGTGAGTTCCGGCGCACAGGTTGCTGAGGAAAAAAGAACAACGCTTGCGAAAGAAAAACGCCAGAGAAGGAAAGCAAGGCAAACGACACTAGCTCCAGCTGGAATTACCTGCCCAGAGTGCGGCCGAACATTTCGGGCTCGCATTGGTCTCACCAGCCACATGAGGAGGCACAAAACCCCAGTGCAAAGCCCTCAGCCCACTGGATGACAAAGTGGTCATCATCGAACCACGATGGACGAACTATATACAGTGAGAATGAATCGGTTTTCAGTCACGTTTACAATACATGGCCACAATTTTCCGTAAACAGAAAGAAAAAAAAAGTGTTTTGTTAAATTTAAGCATCTACGATAAGGCTTTCCTACTAATCAGCTCTCGACTTACTCAAACCCAAACTATAGTCTAAACTAAACTCTAAAAATATATGCACTCTACCATTATAAAAAAAAAACAAGATTACAAAGAGAGTTTGTGAGATACACAAACTCAGAGGCGGCCCCCGTCGGAGTCGGATCCCTGTCAGATCCGCCTATTCGCAAGATGTTTCGGATGTTCCTTCTAAGTTGAAAATAATTAACTTCTCGCCAGACGACGCAGGATGGCGAGCAGGGTATAACTCTGCTTTATCTTGATGTTTGCGCACTAGACTTTAGTTCGGATTTATCGTTGGTCCCTGGCTCAATTCCTGTATGCTCCCATCCTTAAACTATCTCAATATTTCTGAAAGAACAGTAAAGATTAAATCATATTTTCAAAAGCCTTTAGTGTTTTTTTTTCTAACCGTGACGGACAGACCAACCAACAGGCAAAACGCACAAAAATATGCTTCTTTCATTCTAATTGGGGCACTAAACAATTTTTTTTTTAATCTGATTTTTAAAAAAAATTAAGAAATTAGTTTAGAATCATGTCATTTCCGGGCTTTACGCTAGTACACGAAAGCCGCTGCTAAAAGTTCATTTTAAAAAATTTGCGTGATATCTACATGCCTAGAGCATTTTTTCTAGTAACATTTCCTCCCTTACAATTACGTAATTGTTTCAGAATTGGTGTTTTGTTATTAAAAAATCGCTTGCATAATTAATTTTATAAATTAAACTGTTTGCTTTTAGAAAACTAAAAGTAGCCGTTGCACCTAAACTTTTCAAGCCGCATTTAATTGTGAAAAAATATTTTTCGTATCTCTTCTAGTTTTGGCGCCCTGAGTGTGACCGACGGACAGACGGACATTTTGCACAAACCTAATAGTGGCTTTTTCCCCTTACGGGGGACGCTAAAAAACACGGCTTGTTACACAGGTCCATAAAAGATTCGTTACTTTATGTAAGAATGTGTGTGTATGATATGTCTTTCAGGTTGACTATTGAGGAATCAAAAAAAATTATTACACGTACCTAATATATCTGATGGCGCTATGATTGAGTGATTAAGCGCTTGACTTCAGAACCTGGGGTCGTGGATTTTAAACGGTCGGTCGTTGTGCTCCTTAACTGTTGGCCAACCATTAACTTTTACTAATATATAAAATTCTCCTTCAATAAATTATAATATTTAATTACATAATCAACTTGCGCTGTAAAAACTAGCGCAAAAATCGCTGAGAAAATGAATACAGCCTTGGTTTACAAAAGAGATTGGACCATAGCACAGATCTTTATCGGTATGTTTTAAGCACAAAAGTTACGCTATGTAAAAACAATAACAAAAAAAAAATTATTTACACATTATTCGGCTAGGAAAAAAAGCGGAAAGGCCAGTAAAATTTAATCGAACTTTCACTTTGACTAGTTTCTGATAACTCGCCATTGAGCCAAAACTAGGTTGGTATTTTTTTCTTCTGAGAATAAAAAACAAACAAAACAAAATAGATATTGAGATCAATTTTAGAATCCTTAATTAAAAAAGTGTTTCTTGTTTTATGGACTATTTTACTAGTGTGCATGTTAAAAAACAGTATTTCAGTGGATACCATAAGTAAGGATCATCAATGAATCTATGTACCATAGACATATAATATGCTATGTACACACCCACACCCAATGATTTTGCTTACCCTGGATGTGGCAAGATATGTAGGTCACAGCCAGGGGCGGCCCTAGCAGTGCGCGGGGCCCTGGGCGAGCGTCAAGTGCGGGGCCCTTAGCCGTAATAGTAGACTATACTGTATGAGTGTAAACGGGTTCATCTGTGTCTAACGATGTAACAATAACAATACAGTATGTCCGCCTCTAAGCTGTGGGCCCTATTTTTGCTAAAAAATATAGAAGATTATGTAGATACATTATTTAAGTAATTGTTCTGCGTTAACAAAAGCAAATAAAAGGCAATCACTCGCGCACTACTTATATCATGTCCAATCTGAGAGCTACAGTACCGGTACACTTTCGCAGACAGACCCGACTTTTGCTGAAGGGCTATACCACGGATTTTCAAAAACATTAATTGAAAAAAAAAATCCCGTGTTTTGTTTACTTTTTATCCCGATTACAATGGTTTTCCCACGGCAGCACGATATATATGCAAAGTAGTCTATTGAAAAAAAAAAATTAATACGTCATCGCCAAACTTTCTGGAAGCTGATTGGCCAAAATAGCTGTACAAACACAACTGGTTCAACACAGGCTAGGTTACAGTAGGCTACCAATATATTAGGAATCCTTCTCATGTACCCTCAACCGTTTCGATCCATTGCAGACTAAATTAAAAGTATATTTAATGTATATGTATCAATTCTTTTTATACTGTGATGCGACATAACAGTGCTGTATGACACTTTTAAAAATTACTGAACATTTAGTGATTTTTTAAAAGGAACAACATGTGAAAGTTATTAATGAAATGGGAAATTGTTATCTAGAGTTTTTAAGTGTTTGGTGATGTTTTGTGATACTGTTTATAGCCGAAAATAATGTACGCATACGAAATTAAAATCTGATCTTCGCTTGCGGTCTTAGAATGTGTCACCAGCAAAAGTCAAGAAAACACTATATTTTTTTTATTATGAATCTGTTTGGACGTCGATGTTTAAATACGAAATATACAATTGGGATTGGTAGCTTCCACCTACGTGTTTTTATTGTGAACAGATAAACGATGATAGCCTCTTAGAATCGGCAGTTCATTAGATTCTGTCTTTACCGAAACTGAGGGTTAGGGTTAAAATAAAATCTCTGAGAGCGGGGCCCCCTCAGTCGCTGGGCCTGGGGCGGTTGCCCCACTTGCCACCCCCTAAGGCCGCTACTGGTCACAGCTGGGACTGCACAGCCACGGGAAAAACACTGTATTCCTCACTAATCTTCGGATTCGAAGACAAGCCTATTATTATTATTATTACACACCCACCATCTTGGAACAAATGGCGATACATAATGTTATGACATGATTAGAGTGTAGATTTATTTCGGGGATAATTAGGATAAGTTTTTCATTAGTGACGAAAGTGACGATAGGTTAGATTAAAAACAAAGCAGAAACGATTTAGTCAACAAAGGGATAAGACGTTGTTTATTGGAATAAGGCTACAGAAAGACATCGACGGTTCCCTTTTGAGTATTAAAGTTCATTTTATTGTTCAAGCGGCGTCGACTTATCTACTAGATCTATATCATTGTTGGGCCTTCATTGGTGGTTGATTTGGGACAGTTTATCTATCAACACCGTGATCGGCACTTAACAATAACAATGTTAGATCACTAAAAGTAAATAACAAGATGGACAAGCTTGATTGTTGCTGCAGACATTTCTACCAATTTCGTGAAAGCTCGCTAATCTATCTCAATGAAATATGGCTAAATGAAATTATTCCCGACGCATCACTAGACTTAGATGCGTTTCTTTTGAACAGATCAGACAGAACAACAGATAGTGGCAAAACAAGAGGGGGAGGAATGGTCATTTATGTCAATAAACAGTAATGCTGTGTCAACAATATCTCTCATTAACGTTTGCACGACAGATATTGAACTACTATGTAACAATCTCCCTCTTCCGAGAGAGTTTACACAATTTTACGTCATACTTGACTTGTGTATATACCATCCACAGCCAACACAGATCGAGAAAGTAGCAAAACGTGTAGGCCTATTAGAAATTGTAGGCCTACATAGCCTACAATTGGGACCATAAGTTCTGATGCTGTCCGACTAATTATGGGAGATTTCAATCATCTTTCGTTAGCTTAACACTTAACACAATATGTTCATCGTCCCACAAGGCACGATAAAACCTTGGACATGTGTTATAGAAACACAAAAAATGGCCTACACATCTCGATCGTCATTTCCCCTCGGAGAGTCGGACAACACAATGATCCATCTTACACCCATGTACGTAGTATTCGAGTTGACGATTTGGTGTTGTTGACTTTAACATACTGGGAATGTTGGGTTAAAAAGTTTAGAACCTATGCTTGTACGTAAGGGCTTACATTTAAGTTACTCAGTTTGTTTATCATTATATGTGGCCAGGGGGGACTGGGTGTTAAAATCGGCCCGGGGATTTCAATACAACCTGGCCTATATTTTGTATGTCATATGATGGGCATCCAATTATAGGCAAGCCTGTCCTCAAAATAGTTATGTTAAGTTTGAGTATCAATAAATGTAAACATGCACACAGTGAGCTCTATATTTTCATTTGAAATATAGGCCTTATGTTGCTTATTAATCGCTAAGTCTGTAGACTGTAGGACATTAAAAAGATTGAGCCTACTAGTAGCCCTGTCCACGGATGTAGGCTACTATATTATGTCGGAAACTTTTTTACATGAACTTAGTATTGCAACGTAGAGAGATTTCTTTTAAACGCAATGCTCAGAAGAGAGAAAGCAGTTAACATTTTAATACATAAGGGCATCCATGTGGCCCTTTCGGTTGCCCTACAGGCCCATTAAGGTACCGGTCCACCGGGCATTTGCCCTAATGCCCATATAGCCAGTCCGCCCCTGGATGTGGCTGTACAAAAGCTCTTTCTTCCCTAGCGCTATTATAGCATGGAATGAGTTGCCTGAGCTAGCCAGGAAAACCAGAGACTTGGCAGTTTAGGCCTAGGTCATTGGTTTACATGCTTGACTAATTGCATGACGCGTAGGACGTAATCATCTTCTTTTTTTGAAGTAACGTCTGTAAGATATAAGATAAGAAGATAAGACAGAATGGCGGCCATGGAAGTAATCAAACATTATAAAAGGAGACATGGTTCATTGACTATAGGATGTTTTTTTTTTTACATTCATCAACGCGCTTGCAAAACATTGGTGAAATTTTTTTTTATTGTTATGTTTCAGAATTTTCAAAATATGTTTTAAATTTATTTATATGCATATTGGACATTTTCACTATAAAGTAAACAACGAACAATGAATTTTTAAATCTAATTATCTATAGAACATAATAATAGTTTAAAAAAAACCCCAAAACTTCTTTCTTTATTGATTTAGATATACACAAAAAAAAATAATTATTACATAAATGATAAGTGCAGAATACCATACATTTTTTTGACTAAACAAGTGTCATGCTATTTCATCAGCGTACTGAGAGACAGCTGCAAAGTTACTGATCTCAGTTACCAGGGTCCCAACCTTGTATTTATTTAATAATACATTTGATTTTAGGGCCATTTTTTTCTTAGGATATAGTCATAAACCAAAACAATCAGATCCTGTACCTTAGAATTAGATCTAGACATCGCCTGGAAAAGGAGGGAGGGAAGAGGTCATGAACTTTTTTTCTCAGTACCGGTATTCATTCATTGGCCTCGACCTTCAGTCATAGAACGACTATGTTTAATCTCGCACACTTCCTCGTGTGACTGTGAAACCCAATTTCGGTGAGACACTCCCGTCCACAAATATCGCAGGTTAAGGTGGTTTTCGCTTCAGTGGTAAAGGAGCTGGCCATTTTTCGCATTGTCCGTATTTCTTCCAGAAATGAGGTCCATGTTCTTTCGCTGTCCAAGCTTTCTTGGTCACTGTCACTCTCTAGATCTGATGGGGGTTTTAGCAGTCCCTCTTTGCTTTACCAGAGATAAGGGAAGGAAAGTTATCAAACTTAAATAACTCAGCCTCAGCATTTAAAAGCTAAACGACCTCCGTGACCCAAGGTTGACTCTGTCTTGGTCAAATGAATGGAAAAGGTGTGTATGTGTGTGTGTACAGGGTAACAGCTGCGATGGGCAGGACACGTGTGCAGGATGGAGGACCACCGCATCCCAAAACGTCTCATGTATGGCCAATTAAGAGAAGGAAAGCGCTTGCTATGTGGTTGAAAAAAGCGCTTCAAAGACACCCTCAAAGCTTATCTAAAGGAGTTCAACATTGACCCAGGCACCTGGGAGACAGAGGCACATGACAGAGTATCATGGCGCCGCGCTGTTAGATCCGGCGCACAGGTTGCTGAGGAAAAAAGAACAACGCTGGCGAAAGAAAAACGCCAGAGAAGGAAAGCAAGGCAAACGACACTAGCTCCAGCTGGAATTACCTGCCCAGAGTGCGGCCGAACATTCCGGGCTCGCATAGGTCTCACCAGCCACATGAGGAGGCACAAAACCCCAGTGCAAAGCCCTCAGCCCACTGGATGACAAAGTGGTCATCATCGTACCACGATGGACGAACTATATATATATACAGGGTAACAAACTCAGTTCTATCATTAGCATATAGTTTGGCTCAAAGCCAGCCCTAGCAATTACGGGGCCCAATGCAAAACGGATTGCGCGGGGCCTAGTCTTGGTAATGACAAGCATAATCTCAAGATTTTTAATTGCAGATACTTTCGTCTTTGTACTAAATTTTTATTGAATGAAAGCTCGCATTTCCTGGAGGCCCTGGAAAACCAGGAGGTCGCGGAAGCCATGTTTTTATAGCAGTTATAATGGTTTAATTTAATATTTATACTTAGAATAAGCGCAGGGCCTATGAAAGCAATTTTCTTCCTTATCATTGCCAAGAGTTAGCTCAGCCATTTTGAGTTATTTTTACTACGTCAAAGACTGTTAAAGATTAATGGTGAAGCGAAGGCCAATCATGACGCTGCGTAGCATACAATTGGTGGCGTCCTTAACGACTGCAGGGCCAATTTAAGGATACGACTAGTCTTGAAACAGCTGTTGCATGCGGGTTCTAGTCCTATACTAAGAGGCAAGTCCGACATAACACTGCCAGATACCTGGACCGTGCTATAAAGGATTAATCTCAGCACGGTTCTTCAGTGCATACAGGCTTACAAATAGTGGCTTCCTATACACCATACTTCCCTGAAGACGAACACTAGGGGATCGGTGCTGCCGAATATAGCCAGTCCGCCCATGTGGGTGTGACAGTGTGAGTGAATAATAAATCAGTAAGATATTGGTCAGCACATTTGAAGAATGGGTGGTAGGGATTTGTTAAAAGCAATGTGATATCCAGTAATCTGTTCAAGATATCCCTCCTTTTTTTGTTTTATTTTTACGTCATTGAAAGCAATATAGTGTAAAGTAAAGTAAAGATCCCCTTTCAGACCTAGTGGTCTATAGGGCAGATGATGTAAAGGTCATCTGATTCTGTGGCCTACGGTTAACGAGGGTGTCATGTGGCCAGCACAACGACCAACCGCCTTTACTTTTCCCCAACTAATGTCAGGTACCCATTAAAGCTGGGTGGACTCAAGGGCGCCCGAAAATCCCGAAATAAAAATCCCCAGCCTTCACCAGGATTTGAACCCGGGACCTCCAGTACGGAAGCCAAGCGCTTTACCGCTCAGCCACCGCGCCCTCCAATATAGTGTAGTAAACTGCTATGTCACTGGTTTTCCTTGCTAGCTTATGCAACTCATCCCATGCTCTAATAGCGCTAGGGAAGAAGGAGCTTTTGTAAAAAATTGTCCTAGCATATGGAACGAGCTTAGCCCTTTTTCTTTCTGAGTATTATATTAAATTTAGTTTTTGTATTTGAAGATTATGCTTCAGTGTTTTATGCATACTTATTACATTACTTAAAGTCTTCTATCCTGAAAGATTATTAAATTGAGTGATTTTACTACAGGTGTTACTCTAGTCAAATGTGAATATTCGTTTGTTATGAATCTCACTGCTTTATTTTGTGTCTGTTCCAGTTTCTTAATGTTTTTTTGAGTTGAGGGGTCCCAAACAGAGGATGCATATTCTATTATTGGCCTAACCAAGGTTAAAAAGCATTTTCGTTTTGTTATTTGATTGATAGAAATTTCTTCTAATAAACCCTAATGCTTTGTTTTTTTTTTTTTTATAGTTTCATCAATACTGGGATTCCATGACAGTTTTTCATTTATTATAAAAACTAGGTACTTTGCATTTTTAGTCTGTTACTGGTTAGGGTTATATGCCTGCATTACAATGTCTTTAATAACTGAATCATACAATATTTTGAAACAGTCGTTTTGCAGAATTTTAAGTTTTATCTTAAAAAAAAAATTGTTTTGTGCAAAGGTGCTTGACAAATATTTTTATAGCTAAAAGCAAAATTAATACACCTTCTTAGAATATAATGTAAATTAGCTCTTTTGTTATGCTATTATACATATATAAATATTATTCTCACACATAGTAAATTTATTTCGTCCTAGATAATAAAGATTACTATTATAAGAAATTAAGTATAGAATTATATAAAGACATTTATTTGGAAGCTCTTTAATATCATTCAATAAATTATCTACCAAAAATATTTTCTTAGACTAACATAAGCTTGGCAATAAAATGTATAGTTCTTATCTAATTTGCTTTCTTTTTAAAAATTATATTCAAGTATCATTGGAAAAAGAATATATATGGCTCCTTATGTCTTGGAATACAATGGATGTGCCCAGGTAATCAATGGCTTTGGTTTATGTTTACACGGGGCCACACCTGGTGTGACTGATCAAGCAGATTCTGGATTGGCAGAGTTCACCACAGTTCATACATGTAAATGTATATGACTTAGGACTAGTTGACAGTGCAGCTTTCTTCTTTCTCTTGACTAATGCAAGTTTGTTACTTTTGTACTCGGCAAAGTTTTTCTGTCTCCTTTCTGTCCGGTCTTGAGCTTTTACCTCCCACATACTTTGGTCGATGCCAGTGGTTCTCATATCTTGCTTACAGACATCTCTGTAGGTTAGTCTTGGGTAATTCTTGAGTCTGGCCCCTTCTGCAAGCTCATTTGGCATGCAATTTACATGACCGAGCCAGCAAAGTCTTCTCTGCATAAGAAGATTATAGATGTGCATATTGGCCCATTTCACAACATCCTGGTTGGAGACGTGATCCCTCCAGGAGATGCACATTATGCTTCCCAGGCAGTGTAAGTAAAAGCTATTTAATCTGTGATCTTGGCGCTTGTAAGCTGTCCAACTCTCACTGCCGTAAAGAGGTGTGCTCAGAATGCAGGCATTGCAGACTGAATTGTCACTAGCTTTAACATAGATTCCATCATGTCTTTGTTGATTTATGGAGAGGTATCAATCTCTAGTCTGCTGAAAAAAATCAGATAAGAATTTTTTAAAGTTGTTAAACTGCTTTATAAATAAACTAAATCCATAATACATAAAATGTATGTAATACATTAATGAACAAGTATGGATCAAGATCTGCAAAAGGAAATGAAAATTTCTCAAAAATAAATTGAAAATTAAGGGCTAAATTAAATGACATTATTATATTTTGTTATTCACCAGCATTGATTATTCGAACCAAACAATTTAAATACTGTAGCCTTATTTTTCACTTTATGCAATTTCTTGTAAGTAAGGGCCACAAAAATTGATCTTGCCTATGGCCTTCAATCACTGACAGCACAATGACCATTTGCATATACTTTTCCCCAACTAATGTCAGGTACCCATTAGAGCTGAAATGAAAAATAATTCCTATCTTCGCTAGACACTAGATTCTTGAATAAACTGATAAATATGATGAGATCGTCTAGATGACTAGCAAGATCTAGTGAAAAACTAAATTCCAATAAAAACTAAAGAAATAGAATATATTATTAAGCTTTATATATAGAAATCATTTAAAACTCCAGTGAAGATTCACTAGATCATGATAGATGATTAGAGATCTAGATTTGTGTACTATGTTAGATAATTGGTTTTGCACCTTTCTTTTAGTATACAATTCCTTCACCTACTTTCACTATATTTTTAACTAGGGGATTTGGTGGCTGAATGTTACAATACCTTACAGACTGAAGTTTTGAACTCCAAGATACTTATGATAATTCTATGTCTATCTAACTCTAATGGGTACCTAACCCCCTAATCCTTAGATAATTGGTTTTGCACCTATCTTTTAGTACACACTTCTTTCACCTACTTTCACTATATATTTAAATAGGTGATTTGGTGGCTGAATGTTACAATACCTTACAGACTGACTTTTTGAATTCCAGGATATTTATGATAATTCTAAGTCTATCCAACACTAATGGGTACCTAACATTAGTTGAAGAAATGGTAGGTGGATGATAGTTGATCAGACCACAAAAATACCTTAACATTCAGTAATAATAATAATTACCTGATGCATGGTTAGTCCAGTTTTCTCTGAGAATCTTTCAGCTCAGTGCACATGTCATCATAATGATTCTAATTACTGCAAAAGATGAAGTAAACTTGTATCATGTAAAAAAATATTTTTTTTTCTACCAGTGTCAATATAAAAAGTCATCACAAAAAATGCAAATGTTGATTAAAACAGCCAAAGCTAAACAAAAAAAAAACCATAATGGTCTAATAAACAGCCATCACTATCATACAAAAAGCATATTCTAAACCACAAAAAAAAAAAAAGCACAGGACCAATGCCGAACATTGATCAAGAAAAACAAGTCGGATTCCTAACACTGGTTTCAATTATTTAGCATTCATTCATCAAACTCCATTTGAGTGAGGGCTTGAGAGGCTTTAATCCTCTCTTGCAAAAGCCCTATACAGAAACCCTGCTGTCTTGGGTAGTGCGTAGACGTCACTATACAGGTCGAAAATTTTTGGTTTCCCAGACCTGTCAAGGCGGAGATCAGCAAGTCTGGGGCAGTAAAAATAAAAAACACAAGTCCAATGTTTAACATCAATCACGAGGAAAAAAAAAGCTTTTCCTAAAATCACACAAGAGAAATTCAGAAGTTGTAATGTGAACATCCATCACATAAAAATAAGTCGATTCTAAACAACCATCACAAAATGTAAATAACTACCTAAAAAAAATGTTCAAGTCTGATTTCAATTATTAATCATAAAAATGCAAAAGTTCAATTCTGAACATCAATCACATAAACACACAAGTCTGATTCCAAACAGCCTTCAGAAAAAAGACATTCTTCTAGCCAGCTTTATTGCTGCTGAGCTGTGAGCTATTTTGCAGACTGTGCTAAGGAAAAATAGTGTGCTGTTTTCTTCAGCACTGCCATACAGGGTGCTGGTTAGGTTGGGCTGTAGTGGAAGTAGGGTCTGCCTAAGGTGGATTAGGGAGGGGCATTTAAAGAGGTTATGCTTTCATAAGGGTGGGCGCAGTGTCTGCAAAGGGGGAGTTGTGGAGTTTATTTTGCTCAGATGGTAATTTAATAGAGTTGTGTGTCCTGTTCTTAGTTGGAAAATTTTAGATTGTTCTTTGCATGGAAGGAAGTTAATACTGTCCATTTTTTTAGGCACAGTCATTTCTTTGTACATGGCTCTTCCTGTGTTTCCTGATGTTCATTGGTTGAGCTACTCCTCTTTGTGATTGTTGACTAACATTGACCTTAGGGTGAGGTAGTTAACAGGTTTATCTGGTTGTTCCATAGGTTAGCCTGCATTTAATAACTTATCTGCATTTAGAAAAAAAAACAAAATTTAATTCCAAACAGCCAACATGAAAAAAGCAAATGTCAATTAAAACAGCCACTAAATAAAAATAAAAAATTTCAAGTTCTTTTCCAAACATCTTTCACAAAGATGCACAAGTCCGATTAAGACAGCTACATCAAAATAATGTCAATCTACCTAACCACCAAAAAAACCAAGTGTGATTCACATGAAATTGCAAAAAAAGCACAAGTCAATTATAAATAGCCAACAAAAAAAAAAGCACAATTAGACTCCAAACATCCACCACCAAAAAAAGGTACAAGTTGATGCTTAATAATTACACACAAAAAATGCATAAGTCCAACTTTTAAAAAATTCAACAAAAAGCCCAAGACTATACAAAAGAGCCTTAAAATTAACATGCCTGTATTAGGTCTTCTTATATGACATGAAACAACAAATTTATAGTTTAGAAATACTTAAATCGTTAATAACACCGAAACACATTCTTGTACTTAGTCCTCCATTTTGGTTCCCTTACATTTTACACCCATTTGCCCCATTTCACATTTCCAGTAACATGCGCACCTCTAACATAGCCAGCACAATACAAAATGCCATATTGAACCACTCCATAGTCATTAAATATCTGATTCAAAATGGGCACATAACAAACTATCAACACCACAGTCAATATTAAAGGCAGGAAACTTAAGCTGATTAAAATGACAAAATGTTGACAAATTAACTTTGAAGTGTTGTGCAAACTAAGGTCAAGATCTAAATCTAGTACAGACTGGAGTGGAAGGACCATAACTCTGTTTTAATTTTCTTAAAAATTTAAGTAAATATAGAGTTCTCACCTTCACATATTGTTGAACTGTTGGGGCACATCACTAATCTGTCAACCGTTTCTCTAATCTTCTCTGTACATAGCCATAGATAAACCATTTAATGGCAAACCTGCCCATTCTTTGATGTATTACCATTGCTGTCTTTCTCTCATTCTTCCTCCTGGAACACAATGGTAAAAGGACTATACTGTGGTTGTATTTTCTTTAGAAGGAAATAAAGAGGTAAAGCCCCTTGTTTGTTATTCTTAAACTAGTTAAAGCTGAAAATCATTAAATATAATTTAAATTACTTTTGTAATAATGTAATTATCACAATGACCAGAAAATTTTGTACAAAATATTTTAATTCCTCACCTTCGCACATTGCTTAGCCTGTTGAACTGTTGGGGAAACACACATGTCAACCGCCTTTCTCTATTCCTCACTGTATATGGATAGAACATTTAAAGGCAGACCAGTCCATTCTATGATGTCTTCCCATCTCTCTTGTCTTCCTCTTGGTACAAAATGGTAAAAAAAAACAAACTATAACCCTGGTTTTATTTTCTTTAAAAGCAAATTAAGAGGTTAAGCCACTAGTTAAATAAAATTTAATTTAATTTCCTACAAAAGGAAAAAAAACAACAATTATCTACAAGTTTATTAGTTACATTTTATTGTAATTATTACCAAGACTAAAAAATGTTTTACGAAATACATTAATTTCTCACCTTTACCATTGGCGGACCACACAAGATCTGTCAATAGTCCTCTATTCCTTTCTACTTAGCTCTGGATAAAACTTCATTTAATGG
>JADKLZ010047691.1:0-18384 GCA_021533235.1 Biomphalaria straminea | reverse complement strand
AGACGTAAATTCTATAGCTACATCACTGGGTGATCAGGGTTCACAAAAACTTTCCTTCAGAGAACAGCACTTGGAAAACACAAATCAACTCGAGCTGGGATTCTAACTGAAACCTCCTCGATAGGTGGCAAAGCATTAGGCATACTACCAGCAATGCCAGTTTTGCTTTAATATTAGTTCATCTTTTAAGCATATAATCCTTTAACACTATCCTCAATCTCTATCCAAAGTATTATTCGAAAATAGCTATGTGACTCAATAGAAATCCTACCTTGCATTTCTGACCTGCAATTTCAAATAATAAGGATTACTTCCCTGGAAAGCGTATTGAATCGTGCTACTTCCAACTGGACACTGGACAGCTCTCATAGATATTGACCAACGACCATCGCCATTGAGAGCAAAGTCCACAGAGCCTACATACAATCAAAATGTATTGTCATTAGATAACTTCCAGTGTGTAAATGTGTGTTAATGGATGACGTTTTAAGATAGTAAAAAAAAGTAGCTACCTTTTTATGTATCCGGTTAATGCAATACAGGAATGGATGATTAGGTATGTTTTTTAAAGGTATATGATAGCTTTTGTACACATCTTAGTAATGCAGAATTAAAAGTTTTAGTGCTTCTGTCTGTAGTACAAACTAATTTAAATGTGAAGAAAGAATTAGACTTTCAACTCGATGACTTAAAAAAACTTCAAAACAAACTGGCCATTAACTAGCTGTATAAAAGAGGTTTAATATGAAGAGCAATTGTCGCGCATTGAGATATTATAATTATAGCTCAGTTTTTTTATTATTTATTTGGTAACAGTGAAGAATGTAGCGTACTTAACACTCAGTTTATCGTGAAAATCTCCAATAGATCCACGTAGAAATGTAAGCAAACAAACAATGAATCTACTACTTATTTTTCTAACATTATATCACACCATACTTTTTTTTAAACAACAACGTCTAATAGATCCACAGTATTCAATCGTGAAAAAAAAAATTAAAGACGCCATTTTCAGATTAATTTTACATTTGTTTTAAGAAGTAGGTGAGATAATCAACGGATAGTAAAAGTTCTCCTTTCAGACCTTGTGGTCTATAGAGCAGGTGATGTAGAGGTCAACCGTTTTTTGTGACCGCCGGTTAACAAAGTTGTCATGTGGCCAGCACAATAATAAACCGCCAGTTAAAGGATGGCAAAATGTTATAGCACTTTACTTCTGAAACTAGGCTAAGACAAAGGATAGACATTTTGAATTTTTACGGTTATTTCCGCCTCTTTATTGCTTGATAAAAAGACATTGCTTTTCATTAATGATTATACATTTACGTAAAAAAAAAAACAACAACAAGAATATTTAAAGGTTAGCTTGTTTTCTGTTTTATATATAGGAAAAGCAGTATTGTAGAATTAAATATTATTACATCCTAGCCCAAACGTAATCATCTTTTTTTTTTTTTTTGAAGTAACGTCTGTATCATATAAGATAGAAACCTCCTGCAGGACCGTGGGCAGAATTTGAACATTGGACGATCGATACGACAACTTAAAGAGCATACCAGACGAACAGACAGAGAATCTCAAATTTATTTTTTTTCAGCCTCCTTTTGCTATCTTTATCAGCTTCTAGATCTATATTTTCTGAATTTTTGTTGGCGTTTTTTTTTTCAACAATTAAATCAATTTCAATTTATTCAGCTCGTTGCGGCTATTTAGAAATCTTTTATTGTAATTACTTTTCAAACCACACTAGATATTGACACACTAGATATTGACACGCTAGAAATTGACACACTAGATATTGACACACAAGATATTGACAGACTAGATATTGACAGACTAGATATTGACACACTAGATATTGACACACAAGATATTGACACACTAGATATTGACTTATAAGATATTGACACACAAGATATTCACACACTAGATATTGACACACTAGATATTGACACACTAGATATTGACACGGACATCGTCTACCTTCATGACACTCCGGACACAGGTCTTTGACAAACACTATGTGTTCTCCTGTGATCGGGTTAGCACCTGACCCGTGTCCACTTCCAGTTACCTGACAAGATATCAATCATGCATTCAACATGTTACAATCATGATTGTACCATAAAAACTTTATATAGCATTACATGCTTTAGTGATTAAAGGGACATTACAAAACTCAACAATTATCAGGCAGGAGTAGAGTAATAGTGGGGTAGAATTTGAACAGACGATTTTGATTTATTGAAATAAAAGGTGTTATTTTTGTCATAGTGAGTCAAGTGTATGTTATCGTATTTTATTATTCTTAGAAAAGTATTTTAATATATTATAGTGACAAAAATTTGTTCTTTAGTCTGAGAAAGATATCAAGTTATGTTTTCATATAATATTTTGTTGTGAATGGATATATGCAACTTTCATTCATAAATGTGTTATTGAATTAGGCCCTATTTTGAAACTGATTGTCAATCGTGAATTAGATTTTTTTATTTTATTAATGTTCAGAGTATGAAGAAGAAAAAACACTGGACATCTGGCATTTAATTATAAAATTAGAGACAGTAAGAGTAGGTTTAGGAAAGCGTATTGAAATGTTTATTTCAATTGTATAGAGCCATTCGACTAGATCTAGAAATAAATAAGTCTAGGCTACAAAAGACCTATCTCCGAAAATAATATTTAAGCAATGAAAAAAAAATGGGAAAAAAATGTTTACCCTCACCCTAATAAAAACTGGACACGCCCATTAGTTAAAAGCTAGGACTTATACAAGAAAAAAAAAGATTTACCTTCAAACAGATCCCACATGTCAAAGAGTTCAAAAACTGAGGTTTGTTGAGGGCTACAAGAGCCGATATTTTAGGATCTGTTGCTGCATGTGGTAGAGGTCGTCCATATTGACAGGTACCCCCGATGCCTTCACCATAATATGTGCCCTGGTTGTACATAAGGAATAACTTTCAATATCTGTCTAACGGAAAGCTTTTAGTTTAGACATGTATTTACCTAGTCTGTTTCCTCTGCTATGTCAAACTACGTAAGCTCGAATTTTATTACTTCATCGCTATACATCGAAAATATGGCCTAATGTTTTAAGAACAAGTTTATTTACACATCTTATGTTAAATTTTAACGTCTTGTAACAATCTGCTTCTGTAATGTGCTCGATTTCTTCTTCTTCTCGTTATTATGTTGGAGGGTTCAGATGACTAGACCAAAAAATACAACTGTTGACATTTTAAAACAACAACATAACGACTCCACTGTTCAGTGCGTCTACTTACGTCGCCATTGAAACTTTTACTATACAAGTTGAGAACATCTTGATTCTTCACTCCGGGCTGGGCTAGGAAGTTAGAAGGCGTGAAACATTAACAAATACTTGTCATCATCTAATTAATTAGTCTAAAATACACAGAAAGATTTATTGTTAGTAGTCAAGATACACTAATTCTTATGGCAATTCGGAGATTTTCATAAATGGCTTAAAGCCTATAAATAACAATCTTTTTGGTGAATCCGGCGTACAAAAGATAAGAAGTGTTGATAAGTGTTGATAAGCTGTGTTTAAAAAGTTACATGATAACTAATGTGTACTCTTAGGCACTTAGATTATAGTACTAGTTATTTAGCGACGCACCATAGAAGACGTATACTGAACTGGACTAGTGATGCTTGGGATTTTGGGTTATAGACTGAAAAGATCAGTCAGCGATAGAATCCTCTTGGTTAAAGACGTGTTTATTTTGACAGAAACTTTGACTGTGGCCTTCTTATATTATACTAAACGTTTAAGGAATTGTTCATCAGTGTTAACCACATCTTTGGCTAGTTAAATCAATAGTCGGTTTGTGTTGTGTGTTTTACTGCATTGAATACACCCGAACACGAAAACTCAAACGCCTGCCGAGTAATTGAACATAATACAGCCTGAGCAAGATCATCACAATACATAATTTTAGCACCGCAGAGCTACATTGTGTAAGCTTTTCTGTTTGTTAATTTTATTTGTTGTCAATGCTAAAGTTCCATTTAACGCCCTTGATATTCTTTAAATGATCGTGAAAATCTGCAACTATGGCCACATCATCACCTACCGGGTACCTGTTAAAAAGTTTCGGTTAAGATGGCTTTAAAAAAAAGATATTACCGGGTACTTTTTTATAACCTATAGTGTGCTCTAGAAATCCTATAAGGCCCAGTGGTAGGTTAAGATTTGGGGGGCCCGGAGGCTTGACCTGTTTAGAGGTTAATTTTGAAATTTGGGCCCCCTCCTCCCACTCTAGCTACGCCACTGATAAGGCTACATCAGTTTGTTGTTTAAGGAAGCCGCAGCAGTTTTTTCTTGTAGCCTGTATTATTATCCTCCCTCTCAGCCACGAGCTGAAAACGTTTACCTCTTTCATTTTCCATATTTATAGGTTTTCATGTCTACAAGTTTAGGTCAACTTTTTGTTCTAGAAAGTGGTCTCGATCTGGCCGTCCTAACTAATCTTATTTTATACACTGTTTCATTCAGGTTTGATTACTAATCTTTAACTACGCCAGTCATACTGAACCCTCTCAGAATGCTTTTATTTTCGCAAAACAAATTACATTGAGGCTTACACAAGTCTTAACAAGGAAGCCAACACGACTTATGGTTCCTTACCTCCTATTCAATGCTGAAGACTAGATAGCATAAAACATCTAGTGCACTAAATTATGCTCTTAAGGTCTTTATTGGCCGAATCTAGAGTTGCTATGTACTTAGTTAAATATATAGGTCTGAATAAGTAAAATGTTTATACAAAATGACTTTCTATCATGGCGTACCAATGGGAGATAGCGTGGGGCAGCCGAAGTGTAGGCGGCGCCAGAAACGCTACACAAAATATTCATTTTTATTCCTACATCCTACGTTCCTGCTCTAATGAATCAATGAATTACGTACACTGTTGGGAGATAGTGGGTGACAGTCTTGCAACCCAGCTGCCTGGCACTCTCTGTACGCCACCTCTCTTTATGAAAACACTTTTATGGTTTGGATACTGTACTGTACATTTTTACTCGTGTCATTTGAACAATTTCGTTTCGTGGTTTATTAAAAGAATGAATGCATAAAACTAATGTTGCTTTGTGAACCCAAGTGATGACTTTTAATTCTTTGACACCGAAATTATTTTCCACGTTTGGACGGAATTTATAGCTTTATATCTGGATAGAATCAACGATGGGAGCGTCGTTGCGAGGTCAAAGATTTAATACCCGTTCATTGGTTTCTAGCTTCAAACAGTAGTACAACGAACCGGCGTACATTCTTAGTGTAGAAATTGGATAACACTGGACAAATGTTTTATTGAAACGGAATTCAACTTTAGTTTGAAACTATACTTAACTTTCAACTTCAATGTAGATGTACAAACATAAATTAAAATATTGATATCTGGAACAATTTAATCAAAATATAACTTTTTTTTTTTAATACACATCTTTCTGTGGCTAGTCATTCGTTTGTTCTCATTTCTTCATTTCTTCTCAACTTTATTTCATTTGAATAACGATAGACCACCTCGTAGTTTCAGCAGAATCCCTTCAGCCTACACAACCAAACACATCCGCTCACCTATACCCATGGTTACTTTCGTAACTCGCAAACACACTTCATAACAAGGACCACACCGATTCGTTTCGGAAACAAAATTATAAGATTTAACATCTTCACAATAAACAAACACTAAATGCCGTTCATCAAGATATTAATTTAAAAAAAATTAAAACCACACAATTTTCAGTAAAACTCACCATAAGTTAGGCCAAGTACTAGCAACACACACAAACCAAGCGCTAGCGACATCTTTGTAGAAATGGTATTCTAAATTTGTCTGCAGTTCAACTGAACCGACAAACGATAAGAATTTACAGTGCAAAGTTTTATTGTATCTTCACGAAAAAAAATAGATTTTAAAAAATATTTGATTAAAATCTAAGCCATAGTTTATACGACAATTATTGAACACATGGACGTCTTGTAATTATGTCAACACATCGGACATGTTTGCTACAGCACAGTTAATGATGAACTAAAAATACTTAGCTTTCTACTATAAAAAAACATGGATAAAAATTGTATTTGATTGATTGTAAATTGTATAAATGAAAGTCTTAAAACAATAACAAAATATCGTTTTCTATTGTTTTGCAAACATATCAAGTTGAACTGTATCCATTAGGTCTAGATGAAATTAAGTCTTTGGTCTAGATGAAATTAAGTCTAAAATAGACAATGGCCACTTATGGACCGATTTCTCAACGTATATCCACTCCTTCTTGCCTAGCTCTACCCCGCCTTGTCTGCCTCTGGCTAAGATTTATTGCCTATGCAGCTATCTTCTTTGCCCCCTTCTCCTTAATCAGCCGTCTCAGCTTCCAGTCAGCGTTTTCTCTTCCTTTATATACCAGACCTCATGGACCGATTTCAAAATACCCTTTCCCCCACACCCCTGTACAGAACTTGCTCTATGAATAATTGCTTCATACAACATTGCAAACAGATTTACTGAGAATATGTGTCCATTATCTATAAGATAAGCAACACAGCGTACTGCAGGCATAAGCATCCAGCACATGTATTAATCTTCATAGAATCACAGTCAATTCGTCTGTACTTTATACTAGAATTGTCCGCTTTTTTTTACGACAGATGAAACACTGGATTTGTTATTTCTTTGAAGTAAAGAATTTATTTAAACTTATGCAAAGATTCTTAACCTTAAAAACATATAATGTCGTAAGAGCAGACGATGCAGAAATGATACAGAACGGCCTTAGATAGAATAAAATAAGTCGTTCATGAATATTATTACTTTTTATTTCTAAATTGTTTTTTATAGTAATTCTCCTTTTAGCCAGAGACCTTGTTCTCATGCTGAAGGTAAATTTGAATCATAAGGAACCTGGACACGTCGTTGTCCGTCTAAAATGTTGGAATTATCTGAAAATAAAAGAGAATCAGAAGTAAAATTATCATTCATCAGTGGGTTCTCTTTAACAATGCCAAGATCTCAGCCTTCTTAACACATACAGTAAGGCTATTTTATTTAATTTTGAGTTTTTTGTTTGTTTTTCAATATAGGTGATTATAAATCAAACTTGTTCAAAATGTTGACATTTCTTTGATGTTGTTGCTGACATTTTGTTCTCCAGTATCTCTAAAGCAAGCTTAATTTATTTGAAATCTCTTTTGGCATCAAACATATATTAGAAGTGCATTGCTTTTTGTGTGTGTGTGTGTGTGTGTGTGTGTATGTATGTGTGTGTGTGTGTGTGTGTGTGTATATTTCATTTCCTTTATGTTTATTTTAAGTTTAACAAAAAAAAAAGAAGCTGCCCACTATAAAAAAAAGTTTCAGTAGCAAAAAATGCGTGTAAGGTTAAAAGACTACAGGGAAAAAAAGGAAGACAAAGTCTTACAATGGAAGACGAAAAAAAAAAAGGAAAACAAAATTGAAGTTTAAAAATTCACAAATTAACTTACAATGCCTTTAGTGTAAATTTTGTCAATTTTGTCGATAAATCAAAGTTAATAGAGCTACTACTAGGCCATATTAAGTATTCTATTTCTAAGTCGTAGCGACTTTCGCTAATAAAAACTGTTTAAAACTCTCTACACGATGTTTTCCTCTGATTGAACTGTGTGAGAACTTACCAATCACCGAGTTCAGGGACAGTTTAGAGTTCTCTTTGATAATAAAAAAAAAAACGGACTTCCGTCGTGAGCATAATACCCGGTCACGCTAATGAATAAAAAAACAAAAACGCTGAAGAGTTCTAAACATCAAGCTTCTTGTTAACAGCTTTGAATAATAAAATGTTTTTTTTCTGATGTAGTTTGTTAGCTGAACAAAAAGATATGAAGGATTTGATTTGGTTGATGGATTATATGTAATAGCAATGAACAACAGAAAAAAAAAGCCAGAAAATTCAAAAATTCGGCACAATGCCTGACTGATGAAGGACACGGACCTAACAAGGCTGACATGTCCTCTTTTTGCTGGACCTCTTTTCTTGGTGCAAATGGATCTAATAACGTAGGCTAATTCCCTCTTTGTGTTATGTGACTTACCAATTCTTGGTATGGAGTCCTCCATGACATAGCCATTAGCCGCTGTAAGACGAACTCCGATTGGCCCGTCCGGCATAGGCTGCCCATCACTCAGAATCCAGAAGCCGTCCTGACTTCGTTGCATTGTTACCCAGTTATTGTTCCTTCGTACTAGGGCTTTAGTTATTGGTATTCTGAAGAAAAAAATATTTAATTATGGAAACATATTTAATGTGTTATACAAGAGATGAATAAGTAAATAATCTCTATCATGAACGCCAAGTCAGCTCGTAAACAAAACCTTAGACGTAATAATATTCTACTTCTTTTTTTAAATGTAAATTAAGATAAATGTGAGGAAGATTGTTTTGGAGTGCGTGTGTGTGGGTTTCTTTTGTGACAGTGGGAAGAGTTAAGCGATTTGTTGTGAATAATGCAAGATAAAACGGCATTGGCGTCAGCGGTCTTGGTATTTATTTATGTCTATGGTAGTGAGTTAGATTTTGTTCAGAATATCTGTCGGTGAGTAGGTTTTCATGTTCTAGCACCAAGGGTTATTAAAGTGCAAAATTGTGGAACGCACTTTCTTTTGTCGCCTTGCTTGGGAGTTATGGAGTTGTTTTGGTCTGTGGTGGTGTATTGGTTGAGGTTCTTTTGTGTAGTTGTAGATTCTTCTGTGTTCCCCTGTTTAGGGTGAGTATGAGTATATAAGGCATGACTGCATCTCACAGTCGTTCGGTGCCATAGCATACTAGACTAGATATTTGAGTTGTTTTGAATTCGGTCTATGTATCTACAGGGAGTTAGTATGGATTTGAAGTCTACACTGGATACTAGTGTGTGTTGTGGTGTGATTGTGGGCTTAATTCGTTACTTGGTTGGAAAGCAAGGTGTGAAATGATTAATTAACTCATAGAGCAATTGTATTTGACATTTTTGTATTACATGAATATTCCTTCATTAATGTTATCAGGAAATAATTCTCATTAAACATTTATATTGTTGGCATTTCGTTGCTTAGTTTTTGTAAGCACGAAGGTGCCTGTTGATTGTCAGGGGCCCGGGCAAACGAGCCAAGGTCCATAACATAAACCTGACAATATCTTTTTATATTTTACCAAAGTCTACTACATATATTTACTACATCACTATTAAAGTTTGTTTGTAATGTAATTATAGTCACATTTAGTTTGATTATAAAGAAGTTATTCAAGTTTTTTTCAGGTTTTACAAGCTAAAATATAATACGCCTCCAGCGATTTAGTTGTCTATCAGCAGTTTGCTGTTACTAGGCAACAACTGTTCACAACAAATACGTCATCGATCCTCAGAGAACATTTTATTTTGTATCTAGTCACCTAGTGGCTCATTAATATGATTGTAAGAAGTTTATGTGATGCTTTGTGTTGAAGAAGAAAGCCAAGAAGTATTTCAAATCACGATCTGGTTTTGAAATACGTGTGTATTTTTTTTAATAAAAACTGTTGCAATCTTATTCTTAACACTCATTTTTTTGTGGTTATAAAATAAAATATTTCGCTGTAACAGTTGAATAAAAAAAATTAAATATTTTAGGACGAGAAATTTACAACACAATTTTGTAAAACATTTTCTTCTTAACAAACCAACTGGAACTGCAGAACAGAAACACTGAATCTCTTGCAATATATAATGTGTATTCTGTCTGTACAATTTACAATATATCATATTTTAATCAAAATGGTATTCAGACAGCATAATAATAACAAGCATAAACTAAAATACAAACTTAAATTAAAGTTATGTTTTTTAACAAAACTGACCTAGCATTTCTGATTTGTAATTTTATGTACCATGGGTTACTTCCTTGAAAGGCATATTGGATTGTGGTGCCACCGACTGGACACTGGACGGCTTGCATTGAAATCGACCAACGTCCATCTCCATTGACAGCGAAGTCCACAGAACCTAAACAAAATGCAATTAGTAACCATAGGAACTCTATAATAAACCTAACTAATAAAAGTACAACATTTTATGCTCACTAAATAAAGCCTTTCAAGAAATGTTACTTTGCTTTTCTCAAATGGCTAGGCCCGTTGTTTTATTCCTTAATTTTTGACTATAAACTCATCTTGGTAATATTCCAAAATGCCCCTTAATCATTACTTTTAAAATTGAAACTTAAGCTCATCTCTCTCTTGTGCGCTGACGTAGGGTAAAGCGGGAGAATTTGTTGGCTTAATTATGTTTGTAAAATACTTAACATGTTTCGGACGTTTCTTTAGAGTTGAAAATAATCTACTTCCCTCCCGCAAGACGACGGGCGATGGCAGCGAGCAGAGTATGAACCTGGGAGCATCGAGACAACCGAACGACAGTCCAGAGCTCATATCCCCACGACCAGGCAACCAACCATCAATTAAAGCCTCTTTTCTAACACTTTTCAATACATACATTTAGCCCGTGAATTCTAGTATCCCTGATACTTCGCTGTCTCTAAATAGTTGATAGACTATGCCGCCATATATTATTTATTCTGATGGCTTGAGAATTTTTGATGAATCGGTCAGTGGTAGCTCCCGTACATATAATCGGATTCATATTTCATTCTAAAAGTTAACTCTTTTGAAACATTGGTTTATATGCTACAGCAGGGGTGGGCAACCTTTTCCAACCGAGGGCCGCATTAATGAAATTTGGGGACTAGGCGGGCCGCATATATATGTTTATATATATATTGTTTAAAAAGATTTAAGATGCACATACATTTCATGTGCAAAAAACAAATTACAATGCTTCCGATGATAAACATGAAGTCTGTCTTCAACTCTTCGTTAGAGATATTAGGAAAGGGTCACAGTCAATGTTCATCAAGGAACCTAACAATTTCGTACTTTAGATTCCATATTGATCAAATGATTGGCCAGTGAATACAACTATGTTACCGAACATCAGAATGTTTTAATTTCGAATCTTCACAAATATTTCGGAACTGCCAGTCGGGATCGGCCTTGGATAATTGGAGGCCAAAAGCGAAGTAAATTTGTTGGCCCCGAATAAAATAAGAATATACAAAATGAAGGGAAAAAAATTGCAATTTATTTAAGGCCTAGTGTACTTCGAACAATGACATTGAGTGCAAGTTTCGCTATTCCTTTTCTGTAATATCAAACTGTAGTTCCTGTGCGAGCCATTTAACTAACATGGACCTTAGCAGGTACATACCTTGGCAATGCCTAGGTACGGCCCCCTGATTATAATGAAAGTTTATATATTTGGTTCTTCTTTCGAAGTTATGAATTTAATGTAGCTATGTGTAAACATTCCAGTTAATAGCTTATGGTTGGGATATTTTATTTTTTGTATTAAAAAAGTTGTTTTACTCAGTCAAAACTCCATCAGTTGTTACCCTTGCCATCGTGTACAAGCCAACCCAACTCTTTCAACACAGTTCTCCATAGCATTGAATAAATACCGGCCAGGACTTATGTCTTTTACTGAATGTATATAGTATTGCTATTATTATTAAATAGAATCTTCGTTGTTTTTTTTTTCAAAACTCTTTAGAAAGACGTTCTGAGACAATGTTTCTTTAGTCTCTCCATTACAAATGATAAGAATCAAAAGTTTCAATAATATTTATGATATTTATAATGATTTATTATGGAATTCGCGGGCCATTTAAAACACTTCGGCGGGACGCATGTGGCCCCCGGGCCTTAATTTGCCCACCCCTGTGCTACAGCATACTAGTAATTATGCAAGCAGTTTCAGATTAGGTATCATAATCATTTATCATATAGGTGTTTATCATTTAACTTCCTTTGACATCATATCCTTAACTCCAATGAAATAAAGCTAATAGACTAATGAAAACATTTTCTTCATTTACTTAAATCTTTCCATCAACTTGAAGCTACAGTAAGTACATGTAAGTAAATAAAAGCAATATTCCAAAAGTATCAATTAACTTTCGATCAATCAAGGAACATACAAATTCTTTTGTTTTGCTAACATCGATTTTCTTTACTTGATACCATAGACATAAATAAATATAGACTGGCCAATAAGAGAGTTTTATGAAAGGAAAATTTGTGATCTGCGAATCAGTGTAGTGTACTATACAGCATAAGCATTATAAAAGTGAAGTATTCATATCTATTTCAGCCATAACCTATATAAGTATTACAATATTTTCACTATTGTGTTTTTTTTTTTAATCTCTTAGCGTGACTGTAATGTCAATTAATCATAATGTTCATTTTTTGTTCTGAAACTGATTTTTAATTTTAGCTTATTTATACATTCTGCTGAAAAAATCCATAATTTCACTAATTCAAAGTTAAGGACTGAATCCATTACTTCCCTTTTCCAGTCTATATTTATTTATGCTATCTATGTTATTTTGTGAATGAAAGTAGTGCGGATTTGGATACACCATTTTCCTTTCACACCATGCTGCGTAAATGAGGAGGCAGTGTAGTTTTGTTTAATCTCTAAGACTGAAGATCGTGCAACTTGTCAGATTTCGGAAATCCGAATTCAATAGATATACATTTTTTCAAGTTACATGAAGTTACTTCCTTTTTCCAGTCTATCTATGCTTGCTACGAAAACCAATTTTTACCTTCCCGGCATTCAGGACAGTAGTTGTTAACAAAAACAATGTGCTCGCCTCTGATTGGGTTACCGCCTAGACCACGACCTTCACCTTTCACCTGAAAAAAAAAAGTGTTTCTTTCAGACGTTGCGGTCTATGGGGCAGATAATGTCAAGGTCGTCTATTTATGTGGCACACGTATCACGTAAAATCCCTTTTTTTTAAAAAAAAAAAGCTTAAGAAAAAGAACTCCGCACTTACAACTATATCTCTCAATAAGGTAGAAGTTATTCACTTATTCTGTATCAAACGAAATTAACTAATTATTTATTAATCCATGTTTTGTTAGGTACAATAAATACTTTTTAAAAATGTCATCTTGATTCTAGAATGGGTGTGTGAGAAATAACATGTTCAATTATCTAAGGGTGCGAAACCCTACATAATCATATGTATCCATATCTTTTAATACTTAAGGATTAATTTCCCTTGTTGGTATCAAACAAAATGATAAATTACCAGTAATAACATTGACTATTTTTAGCGGCCCCCGAAAGGGGAAAAGACGCTATTAGTTTTGTGTGGCCTGTCTGTCCGTCTGTCTGTCTGTCTGTCTGTCTGTCTGTCCGTCTGTCCGTCCGTCCCGTTTAGTGCTCAGAAAGTAGAAGAGAAAATGAAAATCTGACATCACGATAATATAGAGCATTCAAAGTTCTGATGCAACGGCTACTTTTTTTTTTTTTCTAAAAGCTCAAAATCTAATTTTTAAAAATATTTTATGCAAACAGTATTTAAAGAGAAAAAACCTAATTAGTATGCAATATAAATGAAACCTACTTTAAGACAATTAATAATCTAATATACTGCACATGTTTTCACATTTTTTTTGTTCCAACATACGAGTAACATACCAGTATTTACTCGTAAAGTAATCAACTCATAAAAGAGGTGTTGCTTTTCATCGTTGGAGCTTTTTAGATTTCGTTACTCTTCATTGTGTTTTAATTCTATTTGGATATTAAGTGTTGTTCTGTGTTTTTCTGTGCAAGGAGCACACTATTTTTATTCATTTTCTGTTTACCTTTTTTTAATTTCTTAACTTTTTTGTTTACTAACATGTCTATTAAGACATTCACGATTGAGAAAAAGGATCTGGAGGGAGGCCTCGTCCATCCTCCGGGGACCCTTCTTCTCAAACTATCCGGACAGGGGGCAGTCAGAGCCTCGATGGCGACCATCGTTGCCGCCTTGGGGCTCAGGCCGGAGGAGGTGGGTCCCCTGTACCGGTTCGAGAACCCGTATTTGTGGTTTCTCGGCGTCTCCTCACCCGCGGTGAGGGGAAAGATACTGGGCCGAACCTTCGGAAAGGAAGACACTTTCAGGGTGGAGGTGACCACCCTGGAAGAAGAAAAGATCAAAATCACCCTCCACTGGGTGTCCCCCCGCATCTCTAAATCCAAAATGGAAGAAATTGTCAATAGTATGGCGGAGGATGGCTCCAAAGCAGAGGCCCACAAAATAGATGGGACAGACAAGTGGGTCAGCTGGATCAAACCGAGGAAGGGAGCTGAGCTGCCCCATTACATACAGCTCAGGTACGAGGATGACCCGAGAACATATAAAGTACTCATTACAACCCCGGGGAGGAGACAACAATGCTGGCACTGCCAGAAGGAAGACCATTGGTCAAACCAGTGCCCAACCAGAACCACCCCTAGGGGTAATAAAAAAGAAGGGGTAAAGATCCCAGAACCCCCCAGAACATCATACGCTACGGCCCTAAAAGGAGGGAGTACAAGGAGTACCCAGGAGGGTGGGTCGGGGGAAGAGGAGGGATTTAGGGTAGTGGAGAGGAGGAGGAAGGCCTCAGATGGGCAGGGAGAAACTGGTAAGGATAAGGAACAAGCCCCCTCCCCCAAAAAGGTAGAAAGAGGAGGGAGCGCGGGAGGGTCAAACTCCCACAAAAGACTTAAACCAGAAGAAAAAGTAAGGTCGGAGCCTGACACTCCGACCCAAGTAAACAGAAAGAGGACCCTATCGTCCTCCTCCTCTTCACTGTCTGACGGCCAGTGCGGTGAGGCAGAGGTGGAGGAGGAGGGCGAAATGAGAGAGGAGGGAGAGAGGGAAGTGGAGTTTCCCGATTCCCCAGGCCAATTGATCATAGATGAGGGGGATGACCCCGGCACACACTCCAGTTCATAAACACAAAAAACAAATCAAAATAGTGGACCACACACAGACACTCACAAACACGCACTCATAGAATACGATAGAATGTTAACACGCACACACAACAACCCACCCACACGCAGACATGGCAGACATCACAATTCTCTCTCTAAATATCAGAAGCTTAAAGAACAAACACAAATATTTAGTACACTTAGCCAACACCTATAAAACAGACTTCATATATGTTCAAGAGACAAACACGCACACACGATACCAGGCAATGAAAATCACATCAGACATGGGTTTTGCGGGTGGGTACTTTAGTTTAGGGCAGAATAAAAGAGGGGCAGCTATTTTACAGACATCTAACAGATTCAAGGTTACATACACACACACAGAAAATAACGGTAGGGTAGTCATAGTTAAGGTAGAATCACAAAAACACGCATACACTCTAGTGAACATTTACGCTCCAGCTCAGAGTGCAGAAAGGCCTTTGTTTTTTGAAACTCTGAGCGAAGAGCTACACAGCAAACACGTAGGGGAAAAAATAATTTTAGGTGGGGACTTCAACTACATAGAAACGCAATTAGACAGGAAACACACGAACACGCAGGGTCCACCCCCTCAAACCCAAACTCAAACTAACGACTATCTCAAAGAGATAAAAGTTCAACATCGAATAGGGGACGCTTACAGGGGAGTGTACCCAAAGGGGAAGGATACTACAATGAAACATAGCACACACCCAGTGGAGTCTAGACTAGACCGGTTCTACACACCGAATGACATTCAAATTAACGAAATAAAACACCTGGACGAGACATTGACTTACACAGACCACAAAGGAGTATTAGTTAAAATAGGGGGAGAGAATAAGGAGGTTAAAAAACAACGAAATTTTTGGAAATTTAACAAAAGTCTGCTTGAAGAACCGCAAATCCAAAAATCTATCGCAGACACGATCCAGAATTGCATAGGAGAAGAGGGAAACGAAGGGGAAATTATACAAATGTGGCCGGTACTCAAAGAGTCCATTAAACAACAAGTGATAGTTTTAGCAAAGATTAAAAGTAAAAAATTAAAAGACGAAGAGACAAGACTTAGAGACAGATTACAAACAACAACGAACGACATTGACAAAATAGAACTACAAGGACAGTTAGAAGACATATATAAGTATAAATATAAAGGGGCAGAAATCAGATGCAAGTACCCAAGTTTATCGGAATCACCAAACAAACTATATTTATCGGCAGAACAGAATGTACAGAAAGACAGGACAATTACAACAATAAAAGACACTGACGGAGAAGAAACACAAGACCACAAACGGATAAATGATATATTTTGCAAATTTTTTAGAGAAATATACAAGAAAGAACCGACAGCAGCAGACGCACAGAATTTTTTCTTAAACAATGTTAAAACAATAGTAGACGCAGACAAAGAAACCGCAGACAGACCCTTCACTCTAGCGGAACTGAGGGCTGCCCTAGACATGACCCAAAACGACAAATCCCCAGGTCCCGACGGTTTAACATACGAATTTTACAAAGCTTTCTTCCCCCAAATAGGACCGTTACTAATAAAACTATACACAGACATGTTAGGGAAAGGACAGACACCAAAAGACTTTAACCTCGCATACATTACTCTACTACCCAAAAAACCCGAAAATAACACCTCACCTAGCGACTTCAGACCAATTTCCCTATTAAACACAGACTACAAACTTATGACCAAAATGATTTTCCTAAGACTAAAACCCATAATCCCACTCCTAATAGGACAAGACCAATACTGCAGTAACCCTGACAAGAATATTGACGAACTAAACCACTTTTTAAGAGACATTATTTATTACTGCAAGGACAAGGACTTAAAGGCAGCCCTCATGTCCGTTGATCAAGAGAAAGCATTTGACAGAATTGACCACGACTACCTTTTTAAAGTACTACACAAAACTAACATAGACGAGACACTAACGAAATACATCAAATTAATCTACACAGATGCCGCAAGCCAACTGATCATAAACCAAAAACTTAGTGATAGGATCCCCATAAGAAGATCAGTCAGGCAAGGGTGTCCCCTATCCCCCTTCCTATACACCCTCTGCCTGGAACCCCTGTTAGAAAGTATAAGATTAGACTCAGAAATAGTAGGCATTAAAATCCCGGGCCCCACCCCCTTAGTTAAAATCAAAGCATATGCAGATGATACCACCCTGTTTCCCACCTCAGAAAAAGATGTTAAAAAGATGATAGAGAAATTTACACTATTTGGGAAGGCGAGCGGGTCCAAAATTAATTTTTCCAAATCTTCCATCATGTTCCTGGGGAGGTGGGAGGTCCCCCCAAACAAAACTCACGGGTTTAGAATAGAGACAGAAATAAAAATATGCGGCATCGTGTGGACCAGAGACCCGACACACTACGTGACGAAACAATGGGACGCTATTATTGACAAGACAAAAAACATTTTACAATTATTTCGACACACATCATCCACCATTTTTGGCAGAGCCATTTTAACCAACAGCTTAATTACACCCAAAGTCCTTTACCTGACCAACGCTGTAGAGCCACCTCCCAAATTCATAGACAAAATAAACAAAATAATTAGGAAATACATTTTCAGAAATACAATCACAAACATAAAACACAACACACTAATTCAAGACAAAAAAGACGGGGGGATTAGCCTACAAGACATAAATACAAAAATAAAAGTACAAAGGTTAAAATATTTAGGAAAAGTAGTTAGGTCCCCCGAAAAATTCCCCTTAACCTTGTACTATTTCGGCCTGAGGCTAAACAAAATTCTTCCCATCCAAAACAACTACCCCCATTTTTTCGGCACACACACTCACCCTTTCTACAGATCACTAGCTAGACATTTACAAAACAATGAACATTTAATACACCACACATCCAAAGACATCTACACAGCACTTAGAAACAAACTCAAAGAAAATTTAAAAATCAGAATAAAGTGGGGGAGAGAACTAGGAATAACAGTCAACACATATACAGACACATTCACGCACTTACACAACAAAAACATAACACCCAAAGCGAAGGAGGTGGCCTACAGGCTAACTTACAATATGACCCCAATTAAATTTAAGAAGAGAAATGTACACACATGTGCCTTATGTCATGCAGAGAATGGGGACAATGAAAATCATTTGTTCTTACAATGTAAAATGTTCGAGAATGTCAGAAGTACTATGAGAGACCTTTTGAATGCAAATTGTAAATGTAATGTTAATCTTAACTTAGCTATTGTTCTTAACAAGTTACCTATAAAATGTAAAAAGACTCATATAATAAATTTAATAATAGTTTCAGAATACAGAAGTCTAGTTTGGCGCAGTATAACTAAAGTTGTTCATGATAATATATCTGTACATCCTAATAAGTTAGACTTAATATTTAGGAAAACAATTGAACATAGAATAGATAATATCAGTTTTTAAAAGTGTTTAAATTAATGTACTTCATAAACCTACTAAACCCCAGCTCTGATCATATTTTTT